>JAFVLL020044097.1:0-10721 GCA_021397915.2 Tor tambroides | reverse complement strand
TAATTAGTTTTTTTTTTTTAATCGATTGACAGCACTAATATATATATATATATATATATATATATATATATATATATACACACACACACACCCCGGGCTCCGAAGTTTGACTGGAACGACATTTAATGACAAAATCATAAATATGGAATATACTGCTATTTTAACAATGCTCAATCATATGGTTGGGATTACATGCCAGATTTTTTATGATGGTATTTTTATATATATATTTTTATTGCATAGAGCATTTCAGCAACCATAATGTATTAGAATAAACCTGCAAAGCATTTTTGGAGTGTCCCATGACCTTTAACTATAATAATTTTGGTAGATTAATAAGCCTCAAAACAACTGAATATTGTAGCAATACAGATACATTAGTAAAAAAAAGAGAGAAAATTGAAGAATGTGCAAACATATGGACATAAAGAAAGCAAGAGAGACATCACAAGAGAGTCCCAGAGAGAGTAAGCTTACCTTTTCCGTGTAAAATGCCTTGACCTCTGGCAGGATTGAATCAAAGTCTCCATTTATGTAGTCTGGGAGAAAACTTCATGGGAAGAGAGAAAGAAACTGAAGTAAGAGAGAGCAGGAGGAGAGGGAGATGGGTAAAAAGAGCACAATTTGTGCAGCCATCAGATCCTTTATTCATGTGAAATGAAGGTGCGTCTCTGACATGGGCCATGGAAAGCTTCAGTGACAGGACCCCACCAGAGCCATTCAACGCCTGCCAGTCACAGCACTATCTGTCTCCAGTCATGACAAAAGCAACACAGACAGCCTTTTGACACAGTGAGGGGTTGAGAGAATTGATGCACGCTGCGCCGTCGCTGTATACCTCACACCAAACTTCTGCAACATAGATTTACGATATATATGGAGGCAATGACAAGATTTTCTTCGCTCAGATGGGCAGAGTATTCATTTTGAGAAAGGCAGATCATGTCGCGGCTTCTCTCGTTTTATTCCCTGAGAGCAGAAAGGCAGCGTGGGTATCGGCAGGCATTAAAGCATAAAGACTTGATGTTACGATTTCACGCTCTGCTGGGCGGTGCATGTAGCCGCTGAATGAGCAGAGATGCGCTGCCGAGCTGGTTTAAGAGTAACACTGCAGCGGATTACAGGAGCGCTATCTTCATCTCACGGCTGAATCTGAGGCCCAATGAGGAGGAGAACACTGGTGTGCAAATACAGCTGTGTTAAAAATAGGTTGTGTGGGGAAAAAAGGCAATTCAGTGACACTAAACTTATACTAAGTTTGCTAAGATAATCATCAATATTACTACCGTTCACATTTTAAAATGAATTGTTCTTTTAGTACTTTAAGGCAACAAATGTTTCGGAAAAAAAGAAACACTATTCTGATGCCAAATGATGAAGTCATTTCAATAACAAATTTCAAACAATTCTTTTAAACAATTCTTTAAAAGACTTTTAAAATGACAGACTTTTCAGATTCAACAGAAATGTAATCCAATTCTTGGACTAAATTATACATTAAACAAGAATACTAAGTAAACATTTTTTGCCCTATATTTTTTTGATTCACTAAAAATATGACTCACAAGAGTCATTTATTAAGGAATCAGACTACACTGGTCACCCTGTATCTTTTTGATTCACTAAAAAGAATTGACTAAAGAGTCATTTATCTGGGAAGTGGTGTACACTGGTTGCGCAGTATCCGTTTGATTCACCAAAAAAAACAAAAAAAAAAAAACAGACCCACAAGAGCAATTTGTTCAGGAAACAGACTAGACTTTGCCCTATATTTTTTGATTCACTAAAAAGATCTGACTGACAAAAGTCATTCGTTTAGGAATCAGAATACACTGGTCGCTCTGCATCTTTTTGGTTCACTAAAAAAGAATTGACTAAGAAGAGTCATTCGTTCAGGAGTCAGACTACACTGGTCACGCCAAATGTGTTTGATTCACTAAAAAGAAGTGACTCACAAGAACCATTTGTTCAGGAATCGGACTACACTGGTCACCCTGTATCTTTTTGATTCACTAAAATGAACTGACTCACAAGAGTCATTCATCTAGGAACTGGACTACACTGGTTGCGCAGTATCTGTTTGATTCACCAAAAAAACACACTCACAAGAGTAATTTGTTCAGAAATTAGACTAGACTTTTAATTAGAATTAAATTAAATTAGACTTTTTTTTAATTCACTCAAAGATCTGAATCACAAGAGTCATTTGTTTAGGACTTGAACTACACTGGTTGTACTGTATCGGTTTGCTTCACTAAAAAAAAAAAAAACATTGATTCACAAGAGTCATTAGTTCGGGAATCAGACTAAACTGGTTGCGCAGTATGTGTTTGATTCACTAAAAAGTACAGATTTGTAGAGTCATTCGTTTGAGAACAGGAGTACCTTGGTCGCACTGTATGTTGTATGTTTTTTATTCATTTAAAAGAACAGGCCCAAAAGAGCTATTCATTCAGAAATCAGACTACACTGGTCATGCTATACGCATCTGATTCACTAAAAAGAACCACTTTGTAGAGTTATTTATTCAGAAATTGGACTACACAGGTTGCACTGGCTGTATCTGTTTGATTCACTAAAAACAACTGACTCAAAAGAGTCATTTGTTCAGGAATCAGACTACACTGGTCACCCTCTATCTTCGTGATGCACTAAAAGGAATTGACTCACAAAAGTCATTCATCTTGGAATTGGACTACACTGGTTACGTGGTATCTGTTTGATTCACCAAAAAGTACACACTCACAAGAGCAATTTGTTCAGGAACTAGACTGGTTTCCTTGGATGTTTTTGATTCACTAAAAATATCTGACTCACAAGAGTCATTCGTTCGGGAATCAGACTACACTGGTTGCGCCGTATGTGTTTGATTCACTAAAAAGAATCTATTTGTATAGTCATTCGTTTGGGAATCAGAGTACATTGTTCGCACTATGTTTTTTATCCATTTAAAAGAACAGGCTCAAAAGAGCCACTCATTCAGAAATCAGACTACACTGGTCATGCTCTATATGTGTCTGTTTCACTAAAAATAAGACTCACTTTGGAGAGTCATTCATTCAGAAATCAGACTACACTGGTTGCATCAGTTTGATTTACTAAGAAGAACTGACTCACAAGAGTCATTTGTTCAGGAATCAGAGTACATTGGTCTCATTGTATGTTTTTATCTATTTAAAACAATGCACTGTTGTGCCGTCACTAAATACTAAACAGCTCATGAAACTATTTCAGTCTTTTAATATGATATTCTGTCCATATCGGTTGAAAAATGAACATGCAAAAACCATTAACAGAACCGTGAAATGTAAATCCACAAGGGATCAAGCATATTATATCATGTTAAGATTAAACATGGTTATATAATTTGTGCCCCTATGGATCATCTAGAATGCTTCTGGCTTTGATCCAGGGTTCAATGTGTGAAAAACAGCAATTCAAAGCAACAAACGGTTTTAAAGTTTCCTGTTGTGTCCTTTCCAACAGACTCCCAGTTAAACAGGAAACCATAAATAACCCTCAGCAGTGACAGTTCTGCGGCCATATTAAGGTGAAGCTAAATGAAACCTTTCCTTTTGACATTTTATCAGCAAAACAGCTCCTTCCCACTGCAGAGCTCAAATTGGAGGCAAAATACACCTCTTTTACATTCAAATTAAAGTGTCACTTAAAGTTAATCGTAATGCAGGGACTATACCTTCTTGGAAAAGAACTCGATTTGGACCGGCACAGAGAAAATTAGAATTAAGAATTGAAGTAATTCCAGAAGGTCAAGACCAAAGCCAATGGGAGAGCCTGAGACCAGACACCCTGTCGCATCAGATGCTTCATTCATTTTGTCACAGCCCAAAGAGACAAGACACCCAAAGAGACAAGACAGACAGACGAGATCACAGTTATCGCTCTGGCTTTCTTGTTTTTTCCTTGTTACACACTCTAAAATAACATCAATGAGAATGTGGGGAGGGGAAGATTGGGCTCCCAAGCGACATTCAAGAACAAAACTACATGCAAATCCTTAAACGTCTTGTATTTTGATGAAGCCTTTCTTTGCTAATAAATTATGTGACTGTTCATCAACAGGGGAGCCTCATATTGGCTTCATTTCGCGCAGCACAAATTTCGCTCTATTTTTTACGTCAATAAGCCCACTCAGGACTTAAATAACAGATCGCCTGCTTTATGCCTGGCAGTTTCACACACCCCTCAGAATATCAAGAGACCTCTTCAGCTGTTGCTTCATTACAGACAGTCTGGTGAAATCATAAAGCCGCCCCTCCTGAGTGGATCATCTGAACAGACGATCAGCTTTTGATTATGCCTCAGAGTTCATTCTCGACTCCTTCATAATCAGCAAAGGTCACACAAGTACTTCAGAATAACTACACCCGCACAACATGTACCGAGCTGGAGTACTGTACATTACTGTGCAACCATAAATGACGTACTCTGCGTCCGAATACGCATACTTCACTTCCCTATTACATTTGCATAGTCGTGGTAATGATGTCACGACAAGACCCCGATCATACAAGCAGATGCACATGGTTGTTGTTTTTTTTTACTTTTTTAAACGTTACTACTTATTTCATATGTGGACAGACTTGTCAGTCACAACAGAAATCATTTACACACAGAAGTCTTAAAGGAACGTAAAAAAAATTCTGCAGTAAATTACATCTGCAAAAATCCAAAATTATAAACATTATAATTGAACTATAAGAGGATAATAGAACATTACAAAAGTGCAGAGTATGGCCGGATTTGTGTGAAATAATAAATTCCGTCTGAAAAGATTTTACAGCTTTGACATTCATTGTTTAAATTCATGTTTATGATGCAGCTGCATCATTTGAAACCTGCTACTGTGCTCTCATTAGGGTTCATTGTCAATATAATAATATGTAAGTCTCTTAATAATATAGAAGTATCTTATGCTCACCCAGGCTGCATTTATTTGTTTTAAATTAATTTAATAATTTAAAATAATCTTTTTCTATTTAAAATGTATATTGATTTTTACATTTGATTATTTGTTTTTCTTACTTGAATGCTTTTGTTTAGATGTAAAATGACAAAGGTAATGCATTATTTCTTCTACTGTTTTTTGCATGGTCTTATTTATAATAACAAATATAAAACAATAAAAATAGCTATTTTGTGATTATTAAGATTATTAATTTTTATTAAGAAAAGAACAGGAGGAAAAGATGCATTTTAAAATGTCATTTATTGCTGTGATGGCGAAACAGTATTTCAGCAGCCATTACTCCAGTGTCTGAATAAATGTATTAATTTATTTCAGAAAAAAATCTTACTGACCCAAAACTTTTGAACAGTAATATAATATAATATAATATAATATAATATAATATAATTTAACATGAAAGTTATGAAAGACAAAGCAAGAAGCTCTCACTTGTCTCTCTCTGACTTCAACAGTAGCAGTTTTAAGAGAAATATATTTATAGACTAATCAAACAGTTAATAAGAATCTGAACATTGGAAGATTACCCAGAGAGCAATCAGTGCTGATAATCCAGGCAGTCTGGGACTAGAAACCTACTCCATAATAATGGCCGATATCATCTGCAAATGGCAGAATAAAGCATAGTATGTTTCATGAGCTCCAAGCAATAGTGTGTTCACTGCTTCAGTTCAAATAAAGCTGAGCTTTCTAAACTAATCAAAATGCTGGGAAAGGTCAATGCAGTAATTACATTTAAGGCACTGTGAAATAATAACAGGATATGTCTTGATCTGTGCACCAGCTCCTCTGAAGATGTCTCTCCCTGTCAGCTTCTGTTTGCACAGGCAGATTAAAAATGAATAATCACTGTGGATGCATGTAATTAGGCAAGGCCAGAGGTCTGCCAGACATATGAAATGTGTTCCAGTGCTGCATCAAAAAGACTTGCGGGAATGTGGAGTCGCTGGTCTAAACCAATCAGCTTTTGCTCACAAATGAGTTTAAAACAACAACCAGATGCCACAATGTGCAGCCTGATTTGCAAGTACCATTAGATACACATTGTAGGTTTTGGTCAACTCAACAATTTTCAATTAAAGGGATAGTTCACACAAAAACTAAAAATCTGTCATCGTTTATGCACGCTCATGGCTTTTCAAGATAATGAAAGCAAATGAGGACTGGAATGGTCAAGCTCTAAAATGACAAAGAAGAATTATACAAGTACCACAATAGTGATTCAAATGACTTACAGTATGTGCTACATTTCAAGTCATCTGGTCATATACGTAACAACATGTTAAATTGTTATTCATTGATATTCTTCTCTTCCAGTGAGCTGGTAACACTGGCAAATGATCACTGAGTCAGTGAGTTGAACTTGACAACTTTATCAGTTCTATTAATGAACAAATCACTGACCACGTTTTGTGAACCGGATCAACTGATTCATTAAAAAATATCTGATCAACTTGATCTGCTTAAAGATTTGAATCATTCAGTTTTTGAGAACTAAATCAAGCAATTAATAAATTGATCTAAATCATTCAGAGCATTCTTTCGAACTGAATCAAACAATTTGTTCAAAATATTGTTCAGATTAGATTTGAGAGATCAGCTGATTAATTACAAAGATCTGAATCATGCATACCACTTTTATAAACTAGATCAACTGATTCCCTTAAGGATCTGAATTGTTCAGATTAGTTTGAGAACTGAATAAAGCAATTAATTAAAAAGATATGAATCATTTAGACCTATTTTTCAAATGAAATTGACCAAATAATTCAACAAATTTGAATTAGTAGGACCAGATTTGTGAACTGGATTAACTGATTCGTTACAAAGATCTGAATTATTCAGACTAGTTTTATGAACTGGATCAACAAATCATTTAAAGATCTTAATCAGCCATACTGGTTTTGTGAAGTGAACCAACCAATTCATTGAAAAGATTTGAATCATTCAGTTTTTGTGAACTAAATCAAGCAATTAATAAATTGATCTAAATCATTCAGAACTTGATCAATCGATTCATTAAAAAGATCTTAATTATTTATACAGTTATGGAATAACATGAGGGTAAGTAGATGACAGAAATGTTATTTTGGGTAGAACAATCCCCTTTAATTCCTTCAAAAATATGAATTCCTTCATTTCATCTAAGGAGAACCAAAAAAAGCACTGCATCTGTTGATGATATTCATCTCCAAATATGGAATATTTTGCTTGTTGCTCAGACCCAATTAATTTCCAGCGAGTAGATATTCCCTAATGACACCGCATATGGCTAACTGTCTGGAGAAGGCTTCCATACTCTCTTCTGGCAGCTCTGAATAAAATCTACAGATGACAACAAAAGCATACGGAGTAAAGCAATGACAGGTACAAGAGAATTGATGGATGTGACATGGAACAGGGCCTGCTGTATGTGTGCATTCAAAAGATATTGTTTATTTTTTGGAACGTCCTTTGAGGTGTCTTTGGCAGTGCTGCTGCAAGCTGATAAGCTCAAAACAACAAGCTTCTGACGATTGCAGTCGAAACATACTTTACTGGCAGTGCGCTGAATGGATCATTAGCTCCCTACGAAGGCATTCTCACTCTCTTAAATATGCCTGCCGTCACAATAAACCAGCTGTTTTGAAGCAGCAGCTCAGTCTATTGTACGTGGCTTAATGTATATCTATTTTATCTTCTCATTTGCCGTGTTTTCAATCCTATATAAATCCACAATATGCTATTTTACCGGCTCAAGCTTAACAACAACATGCTTATTCATTTCAGATTTAAAGAGTTTTCAGTAATTAAAAGATATTAACAATCATTGTGATGCCATAAAAAGACTTCTTTTTTGAACAAAAAATTGCGTTAATCTGAATCATTATGAAGATTATTAATGTACCAATTGCTTTTGTTTCAAGTTGCTAACGTTAATTACTTAAAGGGACAGTTCACCTAAAAAGAAGATATAAGAACGCTGGCAACAAAACTATGGAAGTCAATGGCTGTTTGGTTACCAACATTTTTCAAAATATCTTCTTTTATGTTCCAGTAAATAAAAAAACTCTTACAGGTTCAGAACAACTTGAAGGTGAGTAAATGATGACAGAATTTTCATTTGTGAATTTACAATACAAGTGATTGGGGCCAATCTGTAAACAATAAAATACTCAGGGCCAGATTTACTAAACAGGGCAAATTAGCGTTAGAGTGCAATTCCAAAAAAGCGCCGATGGGAGGGGAAAATTCTGTGTGTGATTTACTGACAATGCGCACATTAAAGAACACAGACACAGCCAGATCATTTCCATAATGACCAGCGCAATCTACCAAGAGCAGCGCAAATTACCACCTGCTTTAAGACATGATTTTTTTGGGTGTTAAATAATGGCACAAATACCAGTAATTTGACGAGTGCAAATGTTAGTAAATCATGTTGCGTGATTCATTTTAATACTCTCCTCCCATAATTTTTGTGTCTGAAAGGGAAACTCCAACAAATGCATATTCAATAATGTCAGGTGCAAAAATAACTGTGTCCATGCCTTTTCAATGCTAATTCTTCACTGCGCGTATCTAGTAAATCCTGCCAGTACTAATTTAACACCAAAAGACGGTTTGCACTTCCGCAAGATGTTAGTAAATCTGGCCCTTAATGTTTCAAAAGTATAAATAAACAATATGCATATTAACATGATTTCATTGTGAAAAAAGAACCCACTAAGCTTTTTTCTCTGTAATTTTACAGACTTCGTTGCCATGAAAACATAATGCTAAAACTTTAAAAACAACAATGATAAGTCTCATATATTTGTTTTCAAATCCCCAAAATTGGTCCCATAAATGATCATTGTAATCTCAATTTCTTCTTTTTGCAAATGAAACAAGGGATGATTGAAAATTATTATTATTATTATGCATCTACATTATACCACAAATGCTGTCAATTGAGCTTAAGTTGTATTAAACCTGGAATATTCCTTTAACAAAAGACAAACATTGTCTCAAATTTCATGAGCTTTCCAAATGTAAAGGCACCAAAGGTATCAAAATACTATATTAGTATATTAGTATACAACTAATATGCTATATTCCTAGTCTAATTTCAGTGTGTTCACCACACAAAGCTATCATATAACTTCAGAAATCCCTGAATATAGCATACAAGTCACATGAATTGCTCTTATTGTGTTTTATACAACCTGATCTCATGACGAAAACGTACCTCTGGAAACTTTGTCGCAAGATGTGAAATATATACAGTCATATACGCTCCGTGACATATTCGATGTGAAATGTCAACTGGGTGGCGCTAAAAGAATGTTAGTTTTTTCCCCCAGAACAGAGGAACGTACATATGGTGCGTTTTGTGTGACGTTGGTTTTGTATGTGTCACTGCAGTTCTGACTTGAAATGTCCATTGAGTGGCGCTATAAGCCGTGATGTTTTAAAATAACGTCCCATCTGCACTACACCTAAACCTACCCGATAGAATGAACAAAAGCAAATGTGATGTAAAAACGCAATCACAAGCATGCTGTTTTAGCTTGTTTTTATATCTTTCAGCTCTTTAATCGTGAGTTATGTTTTTGACGGGATTCGTACCCAAGGATTCCGCATCCTAAGTCCAATTCTGTGCCGAGCAAGCTTGTTACGTCCGGAAAGCAAAACATATGGAGCTGTAATCATAACTGTGTACGAAAACGATTACAAGTGCTCAATGTTTTACCGCCTCTAGTGTTCATTTCTGTTGGAAACTCTAGTGATATGTACTTACTGGTACGTATTTCACGTCATGAGTTCAAGTAGGTTTTATAGTGTGTTGTTTTTTTTTTTTTCATTATTTTTTTTGGGCTTAACAACTAAAAATAATTTTTAGGTGCCAAAATAACAACATAGGAGTTCGGAATGCCATTAGGGTGAGTAAATAATGACAGAATTTTAATTTTAAAATAAACAAATGCACCAGTATGTGTTAAGTCCCATCACTCAGTTGTGATTTCTGTGCTTGGAGAGTCTGAGAGCATTATTTTTAGGTTGTAGAACAAAAAAGCACCCAAACAAAAGAAAACAATTGTAAACTGCTCTGGAGGGGAGTACCCAATTTAGAGGCCTGGAGATGAATCTGGCCTGTCAGGCACTGACAAAAGGTGATGGATTAGGAGTTAAGTCCTCTGAAAGCACTCTGGCAAGCGGGATACTCCTGAGGCCTCCTACAAGTCCAGCCGTTCTGAGAATGAACATGTGCAATGACACCAGAACCTTGACATCTCCAGATCCATCTCTGCCCTCCGAGTCAATCGTGATGGGAGCCAAAATAGGGTTCTCACCTCTCGCGCCGAGCCTCCGTGAGCCGGTACAGATGATTGGCACCTCCGTCTGCACATGCTCGGATCTTGGCTGAAATGGCAAAAAAGAAACAGGAGGTTCTTAGATGAATCCTTGATCGGCTTCATTAAAACTCAGATCTCCACGTAAAGATGAGTGAAGAAATAAATATCATTGAAATCACATTATACGGCTATACGTTTGAAGCCATTTCAGAGCCCATCTCGGTAACTGCTGACATGCTGAAATGAAAACAAATAGATTATTCTAGATCATGGCCTGGCTGACAGTAATGGCTCCCTTGTGCCTTTCGTGAAAGCACTAATCATTTCAGGATGAAGGTCAGTCTGTCCTGTCAGGATCATCATCGATTCTGATAAGCATGGTGAGCCTTGTCATTTTCAAGGTAAGGCCAATGGGA
>JAFVLL020044093.1:0-10203 GCA_021397915.2 Tor tambroides | reverse complement strand
GGAGTGGACTTTGAGATTTGTAACTTTGTAGATCTTTTTATGCCCAAACAAACACACTACACACTGACTAAAATTCAAAAAGTGAAAAAGCATAATAGGACCCCTTTAAGTAAACCTACTATATCTGAAAAATGAGTTTAATTTGTATCTCTTTCAAAAAATGAAAATTTATTCCAGTTTTTCCAAATTCAGTCCTTGATTCAAATTTCTCATAAGCTTAATTGATTTGGTCTAAAGAGAGAAGAATTAATGACTATTTTTGTTTGAAGACTACATATAAAATAGCTACCAAAATAAATGTTGGTAACTGCAGTTTGACTAAAAGTAATGACTAAAAGTTGAAAAATGCAATGACTTCTCGTCGACTAAAACTGGACTAAAACTATGAAAGACTCAAATGACTAAAATGTGACTAAAACTACTAAGCATGTTCATCTCAAGAAAAAGACTAAGACTAAATCAAAAATGCCTGCCAAAATTAACACTGCTTGGAAGGCCCGCCTCACCTCGGAACTCCACAGGTTGCGACGCGCTGGAGGAGCGAGGTGCCCATGGAGATTTATTCAGCAGGAAAGCCCTCACTGTAACCCTCAGGCCTCCCTGACCAGACGCCGACATAGTCCTCCTCTTCTTTGAAGAGGAGGCGCTAGAACGGGGCATGGCAAGGGGTCTCCACCATGTTTAATGTAGTGGAGTCTTGACTGCGATGGTCATGCTCCCACAATGAGAGCATGACTCATCCACGAATGCTGCCTTAGTGTGCTTTACGCTCAAACATGTGATACAGTGATCATGACTGTCAGATGGATCCAGAAAGCGACCACATCCAGAAACACACGGGTGGAAAGTAATCTTGAAAAAGATGTCACGTCACCCGTGAACTCTTTTAGCAGGAACTTGCTCTTTTGTGAAATAGAGAGAAGTGCCGAGGCGCCCAGGGGTGTCACCCAGTCTCTATGGAAACTGCAGCGTGCTTCCCTCGTGACTCTTTAAGACTTTATAAATTAAATAAAATGTATACAAACCTTTATTTCCACGAAAGAGTGCATCAAATCGGCTGCGGCAGCGGCGTTGAGAATCGCTCTCTCATGTGGACAAAAGCCCGTGCTCTCAGCAGCTGCGTTGTTGAGAAGTTTCACCGGAGACAAGCTCAACCCAGCGGTTGGGCAGAAAAAAAAAGTAAAAAAAAAAAAAAAAAAAACAGCTTTAAAATGACCCAACAAGCTGAACCCAGCATTTGGGTTAAAAAATAACCCAGCACCTGTTCCTATATTAAGAGAATAACCCATTAAAATAACCCAACAGGCTGAACCCAGCATTTGGGTTAAAAAAAAATAGCTTTTTTTAGTGTGTAAGAGGTAAATCCGGCCCTGCCTATATTTACCCAGCCCTTGGGTTAAAATAACTCAAATTGGGTTGTTTTTAACCCAGTGTTTTTTTTAGAGTGAAGGACTAAAAATATTTGTCACAAATAGGCAACAAACGTTTGGCTATTATTTTATAAACGTTTCCGGTGAATTGTTATTTGTTACATGACATTTTTTATTTATTCCTTATTTATTTATTTTTAACTGATGCCTAATATCAACTGAAATAAAGATTGAATTGCTCTTAACCAATGTTATGTTTTGTCATTCTTTGTGATGATTAGAAATAAGAGACAGCAGATTATTGTTAAGTGGTTTAATAGCAAGTTTACAATAAATTTACAACATTACAACAAATTTACAACATTACAACAAATTTACAACATTACAATAAATTTGTTACATTCCAGCAGCGCCTCCGTTGCACTGTACCACAGCTGGCAAAACCTTCTGAAGGTGGTCAATGTATCTGTTGCAGACAGTTTTTGTCAAGCGATTGCACCAGAAAGTTACAATGACCTCAAGAAGCTCATCTTTATTTCTTGGCTTGACCTGACGTCTGACAAACTCCTTCATTGAATGCCAAACCAGCTCGATTGGATTTAGATCTGGTGATCTGCAGGCGAACAAATTGGACAAGTTAGACAAATTTGTCAAGTGTGCACTTAAAAAAAACAAAAAAACAGGACAGACACAAACATACTCAGCTGGTATTTTCACCCAGTTGATCCCCTCCTCAGCAATATACTGCCTCGCCACTGTATGTTTCGGGTCATTGTTTGTACAAAACATAAATACATAAATAAATAAATAAATAAATAAATAAATAAAACCATTAGAAAATGTTTATTCAAATATTAGTTATTACAGTCAGAAGCTTTACAGGATGCTTAGCTTTTGGTTTCACAACCGGCGACCCTTTTTCTTGTAGCACATCAGACCAAAGCAATCCGAAGCCATGGTAGTTTCGTCAGAAAAGATCACGTTGTTAAATGTCTATTGGACAGATATCCACTGCTGAACTTGACTAAGACGCAGGGCCTTATTGCTGTCACAGATCATAGGGTCTGTCCTATTATAAGATTTAAGATAATAAGAAAAAAAAAACTGTAAATATGTAAAATTAATTTACATTATATCTAAAATTGCATATGGCAACGTTTAAAACCGTTTACCTGGCTTTTCCATAGATCCACCCAAGTTTTTTAATTGATCTGCTGATTGTGCGGAGTGATACTTGTAATTGCAATCTGGACTGAAGTTTGCTCTGAATCTTTTTTGCAGACCGCTCATCGTCCTCATGCAGTATTTTATCAATAAGTTTAAGTGCAGCACTATACAAAAAATGCAATTAATTTTATTAAATATTGGCATTTTATCAGTAGGTCTGCTGCAATTGTATATAATCTTAAATGAGATAACAAAACACCCATGTACAGTACCTGTTCATTTTCAATACAGTTGGTTTTTTAGTCACGAGTTCGACGACGAAGACTCAAGTGCCG
The DNA here is from genome assembly GCA_021397915.2 of Tor tambroides. Lineage (NCBI taxonomy): Eukaryota > Metazoa > Chordata > Actinopteri > Cypriniformes > Cyprinidae > Tor > Tor tambroides. The sequence goes on along the minus strand of JAFVLL020044093.1, from coordinate 7,331 downwards.
TCTTATAGTGAAATCGGAGACATGCACACCTGACTGCAACAGGAAAGCCCCGATGTCAGAAAGAAAGTGCCCTGCCCTCCACAAAGACCTGATCTTGTCGCACATCTCGGAAGAAATCTTCGTCATGGCTAAATGTCTCAGAGAAAGTCTGCTTTCCAAGAGTAGGAGTTCCTGCTAGGCTACCGAATAAGTTCTGCCGTTTAATATAAACCGCACGTGATTTATTCTGGTGTTACATCAGTTGTGTGACATCATCAGGACTGGTTTAATGTTATGGTAATTACAACTATACATTGATTACAAAATGGTCATGTTAACTACTGTATGATTATCAGACGATTTTAATGTGTTAATGTTTCAACTATATCGTGCAATTACTGTATGTAACAATCTGATAAACTGCCATTTGTGCAGTTTATAACCATTATAAACATGTCAGGCCATAAGCTACACAATAACGAACAAACAAAAAAAAAAGTTAATATCCCAATAATCAACATTTTGTTATTCAACAAGTGCTATTAAGGTAAAGAGTTACTGGGCTATGGACAGTTTGTGCCTGCCTCTCCACAATTGGTTACACAAGGCATTTGAACATTTTGTAAAATGTAAAAAATATTATATATATATATATATATATATATATATATATATAGTAAAATACCCCACACAACCGTAATATTATTATTACCTTAATATTATTTCCACCAAAACGGGGGTTGGTCGGATGGTGAAATTCAGACCGCTGCCCCACATTTCAGGATAAGAGATACTGCGATTAATGCAGTGAATGCACAGTTGAGAACATATTGACCAGAAGATGTTTAACATTGTAAGTTTAAGATTCTATATAAAATAATCTTACTTTATGCAAAACATCTAGGCATTTCCATCACGTGAAACAACTCTTCAGCTATAAGCAAGGCATTAAGCTTCGCTTTATGTCGTCCCTGAATATTGTCCCTGTACTCCAAAAAAAAATGCTGAGTTAAAAACAACCCAACTTGGGTTATTTGGCAATCCAGCATTGGGTAAATATTGGTCAGAGCACATGCTGGGGTTATTTTGACCCAGCTGGTAGGGTTAAACGTTTTCACCCACCACACTGGGCTGTTTAAGTCATCTATAGTTTAAAAACTATTATACTGCAAAACGGGCTGGAAATTTATATAAAAAATAAAATAAATTCACACACAGAATTACTATAGGCAACAGCAATAATCAAAATATGACCATTTATTATTAAGCAAGAATACCCATGGACAAAATACAAGACAAATTGAATTTATTTGGGTGAACAGCATAGTTTACAATTTTGCATACATTTAAACTCGTTTAACAAGCATTTTAGAAATAAAAAGACTCATTTAAAAGTAGCATTTTAATTTAAGTGTATTCAACCATTCTAATAATTTTTTACCGAAATAGTGCTAATTCTCGTGCCGGTGTGTCGCCGAAATCTGAACCAGTGAAGGGCTTCTGTTTGAGGCGGAACTGCGAACTTTAGACCGTGGCCTTCCATTTCACTCGTAGCTGAGAGATGCCGTGACTGACTCCAAATCCTGTCCAAAAACAAACAGTACTGAGATTAGAGAATATATTTTAACATCAAATTAAATTACACTCAAAGAACATTTACTTACTTGTGTTTTCTTAAAAATGTGCGTTTGTGTTAATGGCTTTTAATTGTAAGGATGCTTTGGTCATAATCATAGAGAGTGTCATTGCAAATGTGTGCGATTTCGAACATTCATGACATGTTTTATGATATGTGTTAGTATTCGAAGAGACAGGGATTCTGCTGGTCTTTAAAGGGTCTTTAAAAGTCTTATTTCGCAGAGTCTTAAAATAGAGCAGAAAGACATATTAATAAAGGAATGCCATTGATGGTTGCATGTACTGCACAAAAAAAAAAAAGTTTCTCATATTTGTAATCTTTTTCATTGACTAACATTATCAAAGATTAATATATACTGTAACAAATGTATGGTTCAATGTTAGTTCATGTTAATTAATACATTAACTAGTGTTAACCAATGACACCTTATTGTAAAGTGTTACCTCTTAAATATACTTTTTAGGGACATTGTCAGTGAGAGGAAATTCAGAGAAGAGGCCCACTTCAAGTGGCTAGACAGATAGTTCTTTAACTCCTTAACATGTAGTGAGTATTGTAAAAAGTATTTGAGTGTCTGTCTCTTCTCATCTTTCTGTCTGTCTCCTCTCAACTGTTTTTTTTTTTTTTTCCTGATAGACTGTATTGCCCTCAACTGTAAAACTTTCAAATTGAGAAAAAAAAAAAAAAAAAAAAAAAAAAAAACTTTTCAAATCTTGTACATTGGGCCAAGCCAACCTAAATTTTGACTTGACAAACTTTTTTAATTTAGTTGATGTTAATGCTGATTATAAATTTAATCTCTTAGGTACTTTACGAATAACACTCCTTTTCTAACACCATCCTAAATATACATTTAAAATCTTTTCCTTGTATGGCTCTTTTGCCTTTCTTCAAAATGATTTAATATGAGAATCAGAATCAGAATGATCTTTATTGGTCAGGTATGTTTCCACATACGAGGAATTTGTTATAGTGTCAGAAGCTCCACAGTGCAACAGAAAGACATCAACAGGACAGGACACAGATAATAAAAGAATAATATACAAATATACAAATAGGCAATGTACAAAATAGCAAAAACACAATATATAATATAGACAATTATGTGTGTACAGGTCTGATATGTGCAAATTTGAAATTAAAAAATAAGCATGTGTGGTGAATAAATAATGTAGTGTTGTGTGTTCCACGTTTAGTGTCAAGTGTTCATGAGATGGATTGCTTGAGGAAAATAAATGCTTTTCTTATGTGATTTGAAATTTGAAAAGGGAGAAAAAAATTTCGCCAAAAGGCGGATTCGAACCCGGGTCGATCACGTCAAAATGTGAACGACACACTTTTACCATCAGCGCCACTAGAACTGATGACTTGTTCACTATCTTTTGTAATGTTGACGATCACAATAAGAAATATATAAGATGCTAGTAAAGTGTAATATTACAATATACACAGTGACGTAAAGTGCAAGAATGTTAATAAATTGTAAATAAAATACTACACAGATATTACAGAATAAACTCTGTAATTCCGTATAATTTGACCTCAGCTGTTAGATGAAACATGGTTAAAATCATGGATATGTGCTGTTACATTTTACTGTTTTTCCCTTCTTTTTTACACCTTAGCGTTCATACTTTTACATTTTATTAGAGCATTCTGTTAAGTATGCGCATGCGTTTTAATGACGTGTTACATCACATACGATGCAAAAACATCAACGTCATCACACACGCATACGCTGTCACCACGTTAATGCGCATGCGTGTTATAGACATAGCATACGTCACTTTGCGCATGCGCGGGAGGGCACATGCGTGACGTAGATGTGACGTCACTGCGCTACAGTCTGCAGCGAGGGGTGTCTCCATTTAGGTGGTAATGTGTATAAATCAGCAGTTACAGATCCTGCCGATAGGAGGCGGAATGCCACACACTCGAAAACACCAGAAAACTGGTCCACCCACTTAAAAGGACATTCCCAAAAAAAGCAGCAACAACCGCATAAGTCCCATATATCTGGCGAAGAAAACCCAGATCGCCAGCATGTATAAATAGTTTTATATTAAGGTTAACTGATCCTGGGCGAAGGATCCCCACTTTCAGTCCTGAACAGCATAAGTCCCACATATCTGGCGAAGAAAACCCAGATCGGCAGCGCGTATAAATAGTTTTATATTAAGGTTATCTGATCTTGGGCGAAAAATCCCCACTTTCAGTTTTGAACAGCATAAGCCCCATATCTGACTAGTACCTCTCAGATCGGCAGTGCATAGAGTAAACACATACGTGACGTAGATACGTGACATCACCGCGGTACAGTCTGCAGCGAGGGGTGTCTCGGCCAATTAGGTAATTAAATAAAGTATTAAGATTTATATATTGATTCATAAAAATTAGTCTTGTCTATATGGCTTATTTTCTGTGCATTACATTCTTCTGGCAGTCGTTAAAAGATATTCACGCAGTCATAATCCATATATGCGATATAAGAAGCTCAAAGATAGGCCGCGACTAAATAATAAATGTATGTAACTAATTACTTATGAAGGATTAGCAATATTAAAAGTGTGATGGAAGTTTTGGAAGAACTGTCACATCAGTTATGAGGAAATCGACTCTATAAAGACACAGAATGCCTTGATTTCGCATTGTGACAGAGTATTAATCATATTGTTCACTGAAATGGTAAAGAAATTGGTAAAGAAAACGATGACAGTAAAGAGAATGAGGCGTACGTATGATAGAAATTTAGATAATTAATGCGTTTGAAAAACTAATATGCTAATAATAGACATAGTACAGGCCATGTGCGCGATTCATGCATTCACAAGGGCAAAATGAACATTTATATGACAGAAATTAATCTAATCTGCATGTAACGCGTTCTGCATTTGCAAATATTTAATTTGTCGTCTTTAGATTAAATGAGTTTTATTATGATAATACAAATTTCCCGAGAGAAGCTTTGGGGAATATATTTGTTAGCTATACTTTAAGATGGGTTATATGTAATATTGTAAACGTTTAAATTATTATTATTATTATTATTATTAATTTATTTATACTTAATTTTTACTTCTTTACTTGATGTCAATTAACTGTAACAGAGGTCAGCTCAGCCAGCTTTAAGAGTATAGTAATTTAGAATTGATGATACATTATTAATATTATATTGACTGTTACAATGCAGATGAGACTGTCCAGTTTACAGTAACATATTAATATAATTAAATGTTTAAGGCCTGAATAGCAGAATAAAACAAAGGACTAAAAGCATCTCTTCTTGATCTTCAGCATAATTAACACATCTTTATTGATTACAAAAATGAAATATATAATTAGAGGTACAGAGGTAATGCAAAATTTATCTAAGCCATCATGAAATTAATTGTGCTGACATTATCTCATGTCAACCTCACTGTACAGTACAGCTATTCATAGAGGTCTTCAGATGCTGTTCATGTCAAATGAAGATTGCTTTGTTTTCCCAGAGTGTGTTTTACGTGAACTGCACTAAAATCCAGGAGTAAACTGTACTCACATCACCTCCTGAGGTAGTCTGAGTGTGTTTGGACTTTGGGGCTTTCTTGATAAATTCAACTAAATTGATATCATACACCCTGGAAAGAAGCGATTCTGTGTGTACTGTATGGATGGGGCAGCATATTACAGATGTATGCATTTGGAAATGTTCTGTGTTTTTAAAGTACCATATGTTAATTTCTGCAGCTAGATGAAATGGAGAACGGTTCCAGACTTCACAGGCTTAAGCCTGTATGTGATGCAGAGAGACACATAAAATCAAGAACTGACCAGCCATACCTTGAGCAGCGGTTCATTAACAAGTTCAAAGGTACGGTACTCCTACACTGACTAAGCCTTGTACTGTGTTGTAATGTTTCAGAATTCATGTACACATTCACTCTAGGCTGGTCCCTGGACCGTTCAATCACACTGGTGTGATTTAAAAGTTATGTAGATGACATTATCAACTACTATATTCAAATCTGCTTTCCTGCCTTTGACTGGCCCAAAGACAGACTTGCACAATACTTGTCATAAATATTAACTGTTCTATGCTTTCAACAACATAATGTTTATGTTTCAGACATTTAAATAACCATATATAGTAACAAAAAATATTTATACACACTGATGCCTGTGGAAGCGCCAGTAATAATCAAAATAACCTCAAACATAATTTGATGATACGTTTTATTCATGGCAAACATGCAATGTGTAGTTAACCATAAAGTTTATTTATTCTTCTCTCAGTTCAGCAGCCTCTCACAGAAACAGATGAATCTGTGTAAATCTGACAAACTCCTGACTTCCTCACTGTGTTAGAGCATAAACAACCATGGCGGCATCTCTAGTTCACTTTCATTTACGTGTCAACTAATATGATGATTTTAGATGTAGTTAAAACACAAGATTAAACTGTAACTCATACATTCTCAAAAAATTGTCGCAAATGTGACTATTTTGGTCGCAGTCTAGAGCCCTGTGTAACTTTTGTCGCTCTAGCGGTTAATAAATAAAATCGCATGCTGCTTGCAGACGAACATTATAGCTATATCTACTTCTCTCTGTTTATGGATATGGAGAATCACACAGGTACCAACAAATTGAAAATAGTCCCACTATAGGCTCACCGTACTGATTCAGTACAAAAAATTAAGACAAAAAAAAAAAGTTATGTGAACCAGAAAACATACTGCATTGCAAGGATGGAATGGTTTGCCAGGACATTGTATTGAAATCATAGTCAATGTAGTTACACCATATGTGAACCAGAAAACACACTGCATTGCAAGGACAGAATGGTTTGCCAGGACATTGTAGTGTGTTAATGATTAGTGAACAGCAGACATATAACTGTTGTAGCATCTGCTTATGATCCTTGATGGTCGTTGGGACTTTATGTCTTAAGAGACCCCTTTTAGCCTTTTTACATTTGCATATAATTCACAGAACTGGCTCCACATTCGAGCTTTATATGGGTGCTAAATTGCAAATGGTTGTTCCCCACTGTCAAAAAAGACGCTAAACATATTGACTATCTTTCCTCTCCATCGGATTTCAAACAAATTCCAAAAGAGAACTAAATGACCCTCAGTACCAGGCCTGGCTGACCAGTGGACTACCCCCCACGATTACAAGATACATAACACACACACACACACACATTTTCTTTATTTAGACCATATTTAATCAGTTACAAAGGTATCTGGTATATGCGTGTGTTGTTTGTATGTTTCCTTATTATATTAGCCTAGTTACCACTCCTTATTTGTATTAGTAAGCTCTAAACACTCACATTCAGGTGTATGAATGTATCTCTGGTTTAATATATGTTAGGTGTCTCTTTCTTGATATCAAAATGATCTGCTCTTTATTTCTCAAACAATGATGTACACTATGTGAACGTGAAATATATCATACGAGTTTTACTGTACTGTGGGAAGAATTACACCGATTGAGCAGAACAGTCATAAAACATGCAAATGAGATGTCAAGTGGAACAAAGAAACACTTTCCCGCTGAAACTATGTGCCTTGTTATTGGTCAAACTAACCAAAATGGGTGTTACAGGGAAACCAGATAAAACTTCTCCCACACCCAAAAGGCGAGGTCTTCTCTTTACTTTCGGTGCCCTGGAGACACACTTATCACCTTGGAAATCTCGCGGCTCCCCTTCCGGGGGGAGTCC
>JAFVLL020044092.1:0-24549 GCA_021397915.2 Tor tambroides | reverse complement strand
TGCTAATGAAAGCTGAGTAACGAGAGGGGGCTTAACAATGGCTCAGGTAATATTTCCAAATCTTCTGCTTTGTATTGTTTGAAAACTCTGAGCAAATGATTTTATGGAGAAATTTCTGCGTAACGGCTGATTATGTGTCAATCAAGCAGTAATTAAACAATAAAGTCTTGTTAGCTTGTGGCCCGCGATCCGTCTGGCTATGAAATCAGCATTCATTTGCAATCGAATATGGTCATAGCTGTCTGATATCATTATATTGTTTACATGCAGATGAAATAGAGCAGAGGGAGCGATCACATTTAATGACAAGCTGGTATACTGTATCTATGTGGATCAGCCTGATGGAAGTCGAATGGCATTATGCTAAAAGCCGTGACTCGCTATTAAATTTGCATTCGTCAATGATCCATTGCAGAACAGAATTGTTGTTTGGTGCTTCTTTTAGATGCGGCTTCCCTTTGAGAATCAAAAGTGCCTCGTCCGAGCCAGAGGCGGCAGAATGAAAATGATGAAACACTTGAACCAGCTGAGCAAAAACTCTTCAAAGACAAATACATGTCTGGCTGTGATCCACATTAGTAGGCATGATGCAAGATGATGTGAAGACATGTTTACTGCCTGAGCACATTAACCTAATTTCTATTCATGTCGGATTTTGACCCACAAAACAAAACCAAATAATATTTTCTTCAGACCTTCTTGTTGCATTAGCAACAGCACAAGTCCTGCCACTAAAATGAAAATGTCAGGTTCAATTATGTTGCAAAAGAAATGCTGTTTAGAAAAATAAATACATTTAGCATTTAATAAATGATTACAAATGATATTATCAACATAACTAAGTGAAAAGTTGTATGCCTACATATAAATTAGATTACAGTACTTACAATGAGATTGCTTTCATTGCTTTCAAGAATTTAATTTTGTATTTAAGTTATTTATTTTTTTAGAAATAGAACTGTTGTGCATCGCTGAGCAACATGCAGAAGTGTTTTTGTTCCTGAATGAATTTTTAAATGAACTGGTTGAGTGAATGATTCAATGACTCACTCATGAAGACTTTTTCATTGTTGAATGAAACCGCATTTTGAAACCGAATTTCTTTACTCTTCATGATTCACTGACTTACTCATAATGACAATGACTTGCTGCCAACAAAGTAACTACTTCCTAAAAAAAGATTAATTATATATGCAGTACATATTCACTATATATGTTTACAGTAGATAGATAGATAGATAGATATTTTTGCAGTTGAACCTTTTTTCTTCACAAGCAAAATAAGTTTAACTGAAACTTTTAAACCACAAAAAAAAATAAAAATAAAAATAAAATCATTGCTTTGAGATTGAAACATCCTCACTCACATGGTCAATGTCACACATTTTATTTCTGTTCAGACTTCCACGAATTCCATTTATTCCCCCTATATATGTATCCAATATATACAGTATCTCACTAAAGTGAGTACACCCCTCACATTTCAGCAACAATTTTAGTATATCTTCTCAAGGGACAATACTACACAAATGAAACTTAAATATATTTTGTAGTAGTCAATGTGCAGCTTGTACAGAAGTACAAATTTATTGTCCTCTAAAATAACTCAACATATTGCCATTATTGTCCAAATAACTGGCAACAAAAATGAGTACACCCTAAGTGAACATGTCAAAACTATGTCCAAAGTGTCAACATTTTGTAGAGGCAGCATTGTTATCTAGTACTGCCTTAATCCTCCTGGGCATGGAGTTCACCAGAGCTGCACAGGTTGTTGCTGGCGTCCTCTTCCACTCCTCCATAATGACATCATGGAGCTGCTGGGTGTTAGACACATTGTGCTTCTCCACCTTCCGTTGAGGATGCCCCACATGTGCTCAATAGGGTTCAGGTCTGGAGACAGCTTGGCCACTCCATCACCTTCACCTTCAGCTTCATCAACAAGGCAGTTGTCATCTTGGCGGTGTGTTTGGGGTCATTATCATGTTGGAAAACTGCCGTTCGGCCCAGTTTCTGAAGGGAGGGCATCATGTTCTGCTTCAGAATGTCACAGTACATGTTGGAATCCATGTTTCCCTCAATGAACCGCAGCTCCTCAGTACCAGCAGCACTCATGCAGCCCCAGACCATGACACTATCACCACCACGCTTGACTGAAGGCAAGACACAATTTTCTTGGTACTCCTCAGCAGATCTGAGCCAAACAAGTTCATCTTAGTCTCATCAGACCACAGGACATGGTTCCAGTAATTCATGCTCTTGGACATGTTGTCTTCAGCAAACTGTTTGCAGGCTTTTTTTGTGAACCAGCTTCAGAAGAGACTCCCTTCTGGGACAGCGACCATGCAAACCAACTTGCTGCAGTGTACGGCGTATGGTCTGAGCACTGACAAGCTGACCTTCCACTTCTGCAATTTCTAAACCAATGCTGGCAGCACTCATGTGTCTGTTTTTTGAAGCAATCTTCTGCACCTGATGCACAGCATGAGGACCTAACTTCTATGATCGACCCTTGCAAGGCCTGTTCCGAGTGGAACCTGTCTTGGAAAACCTCTGTATGACCCTGGCCACTGTACTGTAACTTTTTATAGCCTAGGCCATCTTTGTGGAGAGAAACAATTCTAATTCTCAAATCCCCAGAGAGTTCTTTGCCATGAGGTGCCATGTTGAACATCCAGTGGTCATTATGAGAGAATTGTACTCAATGCACCAAATTTTAACTGCTCTAATATAAGATGCACAAATTTGTGTGGTCCTGTCAAGCAGACAAAAACATGAACATGATGAATAGGACATGTGGCTTTGCATGGTTAAACGAAGTATAGCTGTTATCACTTAGGGTGTACTCACTTTTGTTGCCAGCTTTTTTGACAATAATGGCCGTATGTTGAGTTATTTTCAGAGAACATTAAATATTTACTGCTATACAAGTTGCACATTGACTACTCTAAAATATATTCAAGTTTGATTTCTATAGTATTGTCCCTTGAGAAGATATACTAAAATAGTTGCCGAAATGTGAGGAGTGTACTCATTTTTGTGAGATACTGTATATTATGTAAGATCAAATGTCATGTTTTGTTTTATGAGGCCACCAATGCCATTGACGTTCTATATGTGGCCTCATGGATGAATGATAGAGCATTCCTGCTGACCAAACATGTCTCGCCATCCGAGGCCAAACGGATCGATGCAGAACTGTTGGCGCTTCCTGTCCTAACAGACTCTTCCTTTTCCCTGACCCTCCGCTCTTATATCAACATATAGAGTGACTTCTCCAGACACACTTCTAATACTGTTCCTCCCTGGAGCCAGAGGGCTAAGGGCTATGAAATGATCTCCCATGAAAAAACAGAAGCTCAATCATTTTCCTGCACGAGCTCTTTGGGGTCACCCAGTCTCAAGGCAGGATGATGAATGTCACTTTACCTGTAGGACATCAGAGCAACACTGTCACATTAGTCCTAAAAGCTTTCCCCAGGGTTCCGACATGCTCGCTGCGCATGCTAACGTGCGCCTGGAAATCGCTAACTGTGTAATGATTGTGAGAAAAGCCAGTTGGGAGCGCTGCATGAAGCACAGGGAAATCTCAGCTGACTAAAAATATGTTGGTCTATTTGGAACGACAGGTCAGGAGGATGAAGGTGACACTAATTTGTTTTCATGTGGGGGCTTTCTGTTCTCCCAAAGCACTTTATAGCCAAGTGGAAGACGTATTGACCCCCTGGCTACATCACAAAAAAAAACCTAATCTGCCAAAACATGCTTCATTGCCAAATCCTTAGCCAGATCAGACGATATCCAGACTTCTGTCAGCTTTCGGCATCATTAGCTGATGCCCCAGTGTACTAGCAGCAGGTATCACAGTGGGACTTATGCGATGAGAACAAGAAGAAAGAGTGGAAAATATCAGTGGATTGACATAAAATGTTTGCAAAAACAGCTCTAGCTTTTGTAGTGAAAGGTGTCATGGGGCCCTTTTTAACAGGCATGCTTTAAAATGTGTTCACACAACAGTAACTGTTATTAAACACCATCATTTGCTAATTGACTTCTTGTGTATTCAGAAATGACATGACGGTAATTGACTTAAAGGTTTGTGTGATTAAATTCATTGCGGCGTTCAGCGGTGGTGATTCACTGATGTCAATTAAGAGAAGATAGCATCTTCAACATTCTCAAAAATGAAAACTTCATTTAATTTGCACCTCTTCACATAAATAAACATCTTGCATGTTTAAACAAGCCCACAAAACTCTCTTGCTAAATATGTACCTGTGGTGTGGTGGTGAACATGGTCTTTGGTGACACCTGCAAAATATAAAACTGCTCTTTTTTTTCTGGGGAAAAGAAAATGGAAGACTATGAAATGATGAACACACTAATATAATAATAATAATAATAATAATAATTATTATTATTATTATTGATGTTAATATAATTTTTTCTTTAATTTTAATGTATGATCACCATGATCGTGATGATTATCTTCATTATCACCATTGTTTTCATAATAATTAAAATAATGCATTAATAATATATTACAACAATCTATCATCATAATCATTATACATCATCTTATTTCCCCAGTATTCTCTTGGTAATTTTTAAGCATGATTTTATTCATTTAATCGTTATTATGATAATATATATAAATAGAAAAAGTGTTATAATAATATATTAAAAAATATTCTTAAATATATGTATAATTAATATAATATATTACAAATAAAAGAGCAGTAACAATAATAATATCACCATCATCATCATCATATTACCCCCAATACTCTCTTAATTTATAAGCATGACTATCATCATCGTTATTATAATAATATATTTAAATATAAAAATTGTTATAATAATATATTAAAATACATTATTAAATGTATAATCAATTTATTTATTACTATTAATACTTATATAAAACAACAGTAGTAGTAGTAGTAATGATCATCATCAGCATCATCATCATTATTATTTTACCCATAACATTCTCTTGGTAATTATCTGCACATTATTATTATTATTATTATTATTATTATTATTATTATACATAATCATCATAATACCCCCAATTATATACCTATGGTGTGCAGGGCAATCCATATGCTTGGCTTCTTATATACAGCACTGTGAACTTTGGTGAGACCTGCAATTCCTAAAACTCAAGTGCAAGTCAATATATATGAACCACAGAAGGAATCATCATGGGTGTTTATTAAAGTCTGAGTAGCAGGAAGATGATAATTAAAAGAAATCCAGGAGAGAGAGCAGCACTGAATGACAGCCAACTACATTCTGTCCTGTCGTTTGCTCCTGCCCGGCCTGAATATTGATGCACAGCAGGAAGAGAGAACGAGTGGGAGGACGGCGTCCCCATTGGCCCCTCCGAGCCCCTGTTACCACTCAGGCCACGTCTCCTCTGCAGGGCGGCAGATACATAATTGACCTGCATAAGAGCCATTTCCCTCATTTGATTACAGCCACATTAACCAGATCAGACAGGCAGCACTGGCCTAGTTGCCCTTGGAAACTGTTGCGGGAATACACGGCCGGTATCCGTATGAGCATCAGAAGTATTAGGCTGTGCCAAGACTAGTTTTGTGTGAGGCAGAGTGGAGGGGGGTGTAGACCCGGGGTCAATCGCTCTTGATGTGACATTTGCAATAAGGGACTAAATGAAACCTAATTGGCTGAGCTGTTTTGCTGGACGCTCCATTATGACGAGAGGCTCTTGCACAAGTGGAATAGCAGTTATAATCAGGGCTGTAATATCACAAACTGCCTGCAGTAATTGCAGTATGGCATGGTGGGGAACAATAACAAAGGGGCTACTGAAGATGTTTGTGTTCAGTAGTTAATGAGCAAACTGCTTTCATTTACGAGAAAGAGAGTAAGTTCATACTCGAATCCACTTTTGACCTGGACTTTGTACAAGCATTTTCAAAACTGGATACTTATATCTAGCTGAGGATTTGTAATGGTAATGAGAAATGCATAAATATACACAGTCTTTATCTTTCTCCTGCTCATTTTTTTTTTTTTCTGGAAAATAACCTGATAAACTGTGAAAACAGGAACACACTATGATTATATGACTATAAGCAGATTATTATTATTATTATTATTATTAATACTTTGGATTTTAATGTAGTATCATATAATGATAATGATGGGGATAATAATGCTTAATAATAATAATAATAATAATAATAATTTATGATCACTATATTAAACATTATCATTATCATCATCATCATCATGCATAAAATAAACAAAATGTAATATACCCATCCAACCATTTATTGTCCAAACCACTTGTCCTCTATAGGGTTGTGATGTAACCAACATATTGTTGTTGTTGTTATTATTATTATTATTATTATTATGTAACTAACTTACCAAAACCTTCAACATCAGAATTTAGAAATCATCATCATCATCATCATCATTATTTATAGTACATCATTATTATTATAATATTTTATTTGGGCTTTGGTTTCTTAGTTTGTGTGTTTGACGTTATTATATGAATGGTATATTTTATTACATTAATAATTATATGAATAATTTATGATTAATTTAAATGTAGTATAATGATTAGTCTCTTTTTTCATAACATCAGTAAATTAAGATAACATCATAATCTTTGACATAAATGAAATGTTTTATTATTATTTATTTTTAGTAATGTATTATTATTATTATTCATTATTCATAATACATAATTTCCATTATAATACATTAAAAACACTGAATCTTATTTGGGCTTTACTTTCTTAGTTTCTTAGTCTCTCTGTGTTTGTTAAATATACTTAAAAAAAAAAAAAAAAAAAAAAAAAAAAAAGCCGGGCAACCTATCAAATGCCCTATGGCCTATCAAATGGGCCATTTAGTAAAGCTGCTGGAACGAATGATCCTCTTCCCTTCAAGAAGCACACAGAATAATTCTGACAGCACTGTTTAGGAAATGTAAATCTGCCACTTCTTTTTACTGGCAATCTCCCATTTGAAATGTTAAACATTTTGAACATTTTAAATACAGTGCAGAGGCTTCTACCTCGATGGCAGACGAGTCATATATATGCATGGCAAAGAAATACATAGAATCCTGTTGAGTGGGGTTAAAATGCTGCTATTATTTTCTCTGGTAATCTTTTTTTTACCGATCCGCATACATAACAACTTTAACACACTCCACAGGGTGTTAAATACACCCCTGAATGTGGCACAAAATCCAAAATCTAAAAAGCCACCAAGAGCTTGAAGAGAATTACAGTAGAGTGTATGACGGTGTACGTGTGGGTGTGTTTTAGCACTTCAGAAGTAGTGGGATGAACAGATTAAACACATATTTGCTCATATTTGAGCCTCGTGTTTGATATACCCTCAGGCCAGCTCTCGCTCTCTCTCTCTCTCTCTTTTTCTGAGCGTTTCATGAGTGTCCTGAGCTAAACTGCTCCCCACGAAAAGGTCCCAGCAATTGATTTCTAATGAAAGCTCTTCTTGTGGGTCATCGCCTAGCTGAGGCCTGACATTTCCACCAGCAAAGAAAGCTCACTTATAGGGGAAACGATGGGGGCTTCTGGGTAGAGATAAGGAGAGGATACATGAATGCAAATGCAAGGATCTTTCATACATTTATGCAATAAAATCCTTGATGAAACTGATAACCGAGTTTGTCTTCTTAATGGAGAAAAAGGGGATTAATGTGCCGAGGAATTTGATGTGTGACATTACAACCTAGATGGAAGTGGTTTTGGAAAGCTCCAAAGAGAAATCATTCCCAGAGCTTGAAAAAAAAAAAGAAGACAAGTCAATTAACAGTGGAATAAGCATGAAGCTTAAAAATAATCACTGAGCCAGATCTAATGAATTAATTCATGCTCACACAAAACAAAATATTCAAGGGTTTTAAGATGAAAACAAGCCAAGTTTCCATAAAACAAATGATTAATGGGGGAAAAAATAAATAGGCTTAACTGCGTCTTCAGGCCATTTCTTTGAGGGGGATTTAATATAAAAATATCTGTTTCAAGAGGTCAAGATTTGGCTGGTTGAATGGTTTAGTTAGCACCTGCTGGTGAACATCATTACTACACCATCTGTTGCAAAAGACATCTTTCTCCATTGACACCCATTGAATGGTTGCTATATATTGTAATTAGATATTTGTTTATTTATTTATTTAGTTTTTAATTAATTTCCAAAATTTCTCTTAAATGCATGAAGGATATGGCACTGAGTGGCAATAAGAATCTACAAACAGCACTGTATACTTCCACTGGATTCTGCACCAGATGAGCAACTCCAGATATTATAGATGTTTATACAGCATTTTGACATTGCATTAACTACCAGTAAATGGAGCAAACGAAAGACCAAGGTTTTATTGAAAACATGTGGTACTGGACCTAAGACCACCTACTTAAAGATTTTGAGCTTGTATTAAGCAAAGCCAAAAAGGCCATCTGCTTTTCTGATCCTGCAAAAAAGGCAGAGGATACAATAGTAATGGAGAGAAAGATGAAAGGACAGTGACTGGTTATTATTATCATTACAATAAGAAGGGAAGATAAAGCTGGCTGAGTTCACCAGATTGGATGAGATTGCAGGAAAGGATTAGCTCCTGCTCTGCCAAGGATTACCAATATAAAGTTACTGAAAACAGGAAAACAAACATGTCTACTTGCACTCTTGCTTTTTACATTATTTCTGAATATTGTATTTGGGTGCTTCCTCAACTATGTGTTATGTTTTAATATTTCAATAGCATTACATACTTCAACTTTTATCTATCTATCTATTTGTCTATCTATCTATATATCTGTCTTTTGTATTTTTCAGCCTATACTGTTTTATACTATAGTCTGACTGGCTATCGGGCTATCCGTCCAGGATGTTTTCTTGCCTTTGGGCTCCAGCATCCTTGTGAACCTACATAAGACAGGTGGATTAGGCAGTGGATGGATGGATTGATATACAGTCTGCATGTGTTATATATAATAATATCTGTGTGTGGTCTGATGATAAACCCTATCAAAGCAGAAGAGTGCATCTCAAGCTTTCCACACTGCCATCTGATGATTCATGTTTCAACAGAGCAGGTGTTATGTTGAACTCTCACACTCCTCCGCCTGAGCAGGTGTTTATGTCTACATGTTGCTATCTTTGAGCTCTGTTATTCTGCTACAACCTACTTTGAATTAACCCTTTTCTCTCTAAGCACTCAAATGTTATATATACATACATATATAGGGTGAGGGTGAGTAAATTTTCAGCAATGTTTAGTAAAGTGTTTAAAGCATTAAAGGAATTTTAAGTATTCCTTTAATTCAAGTATAATATTTATTTTGAAAAATATGCTGAAAACATGTACTCTAATTGGAGGCACAATAATCACACTGCCACAAATGATGCTTCACTGAGTAGCGCAGTGTGATTTGTGAAACTAAAAGCTCTGACAGGTTTTATCTAAATAGCTCCTGGACATGTTACTCCTTCTCACGTTGTTCTGGCTGTGACAGAGAGGAGCACGGGGAGTGTAACAAACAGTAAAAATCGCACACAATCTGCTCAGCTACAGAGGGATGCGGGCCTGTGCCAGCTGTTTTTTGTTGCCAGTCCCTAAAAAATAATCCCCCTCAGAGTTATGGAGTGGGATTAATTAATTATTCAGACCGACTTGTGTGTACATGATTAAAATCTTCAGATCAGATTTTACAGCTGCTAACTCTTCCTTCTGCAGAAAAAGGCCATTGTAGGGAGGGTCAAGTGGGCGTAGTGATATGTCCCCTTGGTAAGAGCATGTCAAGTGGGTTTCCATGTGAGTTTCTGCTCATTTCTCCTTTCAATCTCTGATTATTTTGTTTAAAATCATGTGTACTCCTCATAATCTTTGTATATAAGTAGAATCATTATTTTGAGGCATTTTATTATGCTTGCAGATACATTCACAATGACAGTTCTCGGATCATTATGTGAGAGGTTTAACAAATTAACATTGACAGCATTTAACATTCATTTGTTATGAGTCTCAATGCAGTATTATAATCAAATAGCAAATTAAACTGTCTTCGAAAACTCGAAACTTTTGTAAGTGTTATGTGTGTGATTGCATGAAAGACTGATTTGAAATTTCATCAAGTATTTCCACTGAAAAGTGAGAGAGAGAGAGATAAAGAGAGCAAAAATTATAAATGGCATCAAAATATGAGGTTGGTTTAATTATTTAGCACCACGTTATTAGATGCCAAGAGTCCTCCCACAGCATGCAGTTGTCTACCAAATTAATTAATATGCATTAATATATTTTGAAAACCAAGCAATTTAATTTTGCTTGCAATAATTAGTAGGTGTGATATGATTTCAGGTTCAGTAAACTCATTATATTGCATTTACAGGTTGCAAACTATGCATTATGCATATTTAAGCTCAATAAATAAGGATTTCTCTCAAAATTGCTGACAATAATTCCTATGTGTATATATAAAGCCAACTGATGCAGAAAAGTCCATTATCAATATTAATGGAATCAGTTTTTTTTTCTTTATCACGTGTCAGCAATAGCTATGGACTGCAGTTTCAGTTCTTCTTGAACAAAAAGAAGAAAAAAAGGTCATCTTTAACTACACGTCATATGAACAATTAGCAATTAGCTTAATAGTTAGCTAAAATGTATATTTTCTCTGTCTTAAGACATTTTTATGCTTCTTTTATAGACCTCCTTGTCAGTTACAACCAACATAATCATACAAAATCAATGAACATAATACGTAGTTTCAAGAAAAATAGATCAAACAGGGAAAGCCTTGTTGTCAACACCCCAAGCTGAAAAAAATTGTCAGTGTCCCTGTAGCCAGGAAACCGCATCCAAAAGTGTATTTTTACTCAGTGATGCTTGGACTGTCTTAGAGCGGTTGAACAAACATTCAGCCCAATCTCTTCTCCGCAGGAAGCTTCTTAACGCATCCTCAGTTCCACTCTCTCACAATCGATATTCATGTTCAGTCTTCTCTCTTTTTCAATAAGTACTGCCTTTCCAAATACAGACGTCAATAATGGGAAGAAGACTGGCTTGTTGATGCCTTGTGAGGTTAATTCCATCGACCTCGCAGTTGGCGACAAGGTGGTCTACGCTATCCTATCAACCCAGCCACAGCAAGAGATCTGCTCACACCAATTGTGAAGGCCTTTCATTGTGGATCTGTGGCACGGATGTGTGTGTGAGGACTGAGGAGCAGGTCATATCAGATTATGAGGACAAGTGTGGATAAGCGTGTCCGACATCAGATTATAAAACTTTAAGAGCTGATGGGGACAACAACAATAAATGTTTTTCATTTATCAAAGGACTTTGAGCTGTGAACCTCTTTGATTTTTTTTTCTTTTTTAGGACAAAATTATTATTATTATTATTATTATAATTATTATTATTATTTTTACACTTTCCTAAAGCAATCAATTGCACCCTAATAAACTTTGTTAAAAAAAAAAAAAAATCACAAACTAAATGTAAAGTATCTGTCTGTCTAAGAAGTGAGCATTGTTTAGTGATCTTTCTGCATGCTACATCATTATGACAGCAGGTGGCTGCAAGTGACTGAGTTTTTAAGTGAATCATTAAAAACGTTAATTCAACCCATACCGATTCGTTCAAAAAACACAGATTCATTCAGGAACAAAACGCTTCATGACACTCGGAGACGCAGGTTGACTCTGCTTTGTTTTTGGAAATATTATTGTTGGTGGAGCAGAAATGGACAAATTAAGCGGCAATATTGTCCAAAATGTAAGATAGGGGAGACCGGGGAGTGTTGTAACATGGGGTTAGTTGTAACACTGTCAGTTTGACAAGCCAGAAAAGAGCTGTGGTAATGTCATCGATATCATACACTCCATTCACATTTTTAATGTTACAGGAGAAGTGGTACAGTATGTGAATGTGAGCAACACTGTAGATTTTATGACCAAAAAAACTGATTTTCAGGAAAGAAAGTAATATTTTTTAATTTGCCAATTTGCCTACCTCACACTGTTACATCTATTTACTCGAGCCGATTCTTAGTGAAACGTTCTAAATAGGTGCGCAATTCCGTCTGTATCATGGTTTGTGCAGGCACTGAATCATTAGATGCGGTAAACGTAGGATATAACGCGACACAAACACAGCGATACACAGTGCAAAACGTTGGATAAAGTGGAATACCTGAAAATTAACCTGAAATGCATCCTCTCATTTGCCAGCGATGAGAAAGTTATTTATGATGATCAGCACAGCATGTGAAGGACTCAGTTTAAGCCATTTTTCAAACAAAATAATGAAAACACTAGACGAAACAGCACTTACCAAAAACCATTATTATTATTATTATTATTATTATTATTATTATATTTTTGTTACTATATAATGCCATTTCATGAATCATCAGTACCGTGTTTTACATGTAGGTTCTACCGTGGTATATCTGCCTTGAAGTGTAGACTATGTAAATTTCATTCACAGTACATGAATATGGACACTTTAATAATGTAATTGTGACATTATAGGCTAAGTAACTTTGCGTAAATTCAACAAGTGCGTTTATTTGAGATGTTTTGCCTTGACAGTATAATTATCTGGTTCATTTTTTTAACCACTCACTAATCACTTTCTCTGTTCATTATACTCTGCCATTTTTGTTGATTTTGTTAAGTTTCACCAAATGCAGCAAACATCAATTTTACTTTTTAAAGAATTTTTTTTTTATGACAGTCATTTATTCAGTCTGTTTGCTTCCTTTTTGCTTTAATAGATTTGCATCAAAATGCGTTTTCTAGATATTACCAATCATCGCCAATCAACACACATTTTTGTTCCCCCTACATTTCAGGCAAGAGTTGCACTCCTGTCAAACTTGCAGTTAACCAGCAGCCGATTCACAGTCTCTTGCTTGTTTGATATTGCATAATTGTTTTGGAGATACATCATCAGTACCAGCAAGAGTGCCATTTTCTTTACATCAAAGCTTTTTCACACCACTGCTCCACATGTGTCCTCAGTGATCAATGCTCCCTCTCTTCCCCAAAGGTTACACGACCAGTCTTTTAATTGTAAGAAGAAAGGATTTTTGCAGTCAGAAGTTGAGCTCTTCTCTCTTGGTGTTGTGGCATTGATGAGCTCCTGGCTCTGTAAGAAACAGCAAATCAATACAGGCCAGGGTAAATGGGGAAGAACACGAGCACTCAGGGGGAGCTCACATGATTAAACCAACAGAAAGTGGTGTAAACGAGTGTTTACTTGCACACTGCCTCAGGAAAATGTGTTTTTACTAAGTTTCACTTCGAGCCCTCTGTCTCCCAAGTTATCTCTCAAGATAAATAGAAATATACCTCTTCACCTTGGGATAGGTGAAAATGAAGAAACTGACAGTGGAGGTGTGTTGTTTATTTTAGATTCATATTTACACCTACATCCTTGGCAGATGCTTTCTTACCTTAATAAATATGGTTTTATATAAGTTAATTTATCAGCCATTACCTTACAAATCAATTAAATCAGTTGTGCAACATCTCATAGACGTATATATCTCAGTGTCATTTCTGTTTGTAAATCTGTAATTTAAAAAATATTCATATTCCAAAGATTCCAAATATTCCAAGTTTCGTAGCGATGCAGTAGAAGAATCTTGGTGTGCAGAACATTGTAACGATCTAAAGAAGATTTTCCACTATTTGTGCAATGGAAAGGCTCTATGGATGTTAAAGGTTCTTCATGGAACCATCAATGCCAGTAAAGAGCCTGTATTTTAATTATTTAAGTGAGTATAGTCTAATATGCTAACTGATGAATATTTGTGTAGTGTATTTATATTTTGCATTCATGTCCCACATTAATTACAGTACTTTCTCATTCACTTCTAAGTAGCACAGAAACATTTGGCTAGAGCTGTTGGTTACATATCACTGTTGAGATCGGCAGATTCAATAAGGGAAGAAAAAATATGCCATTATGTAGCAGCTGTCCAACAAATCAATGTAGTTGGATTAAGGAACGCCATTGTTTTGTTTTCCTCGCCATGTTCATTCAGCAATTGCCTCAGTGATTGATGTAATCCAATGAAAACGTCTTAGATATTGTTTATAAAGTAATACATCTGCTGTATTTCAAATTTGTATTGAGCAGAGAGAAGGGAGGGGGGTCTTTAGACATCTAGAGCTGTTAGACATGTCTCAGCCCTCACCTTTCTTTACGTCTCCCAGCAAAGCAATCTGTTTTCTAACTTTAAGCATCTGGATCCACATGTCTGGTATAACCCTTTACGATACAGGCTTAGTGCCTATTGAGTGCCAAGCTGCTCAGGGGTGGCAAAGAGGAGTTAAGCGGGAAGTCTGTGGCTTTAAGAAATGTTAAAAGCAACATGTTTGATTACTGTAAAACAGATTTATGATAAAAGGTGCTTCTGAAAAAGTAATAAAATGAGAAAAGGATGACACGTCTCAAATGCTTGGCAGAGATCATGGTTGCACACAATGAGCGAATGAATGAACGAGTGTAGCTTTTCCAGCAGATTATCACCAGTATGGTCTGTTAACAGCATAACTACATGTGAGGATTCATACTGTGGCTTCTGTGTTTCTGCTGCATAAGCTGTGGCTCACACCAATGATTTTTGCCTTTAACTTGCAAATAAAAATAACAATAGGATGTATCAAAGCTCAATGATACAGGGGATACAAAAGATAGGAATAAAAATAAATAAGTAAAATTGCAATTTGTCTAAAACCCTTTCAATAATAGAAGATGTTTTCATAGCTTTATCATTGGAGGA
This sequence comes from Tor tambroides, assembly GCA_021397915.2. NCBI lineage: Eukaryota > Metazoa > Chordata > Actinopteri > Cypriniformes > Cyprinidae > Tor > Tor tambroides. The sequence goes on along the minus strand of JAFVLL020044092.1, from coordinate 9,739 downwards.
CTTTTTTTTTTTAATCATATAATATATATAATAAAGAGACTGCTTCAAATATTTTGTGGTTTAGTTGAGTATCAATTTACCTCACCTAGATATTTAACCATCATATAAAGAAAATTTGATGTATTGTCTTTTTCTTTGTTACCAGAAACAATAATTTACAAAACAAATAATTTATAAATATTAAAATGACTAATATAATAAAAAGCACCAACATATCTGCTGATGATAATGTGTTGATAATATGAGGGCCAAAAAAAAAAAATTTTGTTATGATGGCCTGTGGTGGGAAATGACCTTTCTTTCTTAAGGAACACGTTATGAGAAATTGAAATCGCAATATTTTTCCTTTTCTCTTTGTTTTGCTCTTCATCCTTCAAGGTATGTCCTGCAGGACGTCTTTGTTTCTTCTCCATTTGAAGAGAGGTTTACAGTGATGAAAGGAGAGTTCACAGTGATGGTCTCCCACTTTTAATTCCTTTCCTTCCTGTGGAATCTGTTCGGGTGCAGAACTCCAGCCAACATTCTCATCTGATCTTGGCAAATATCCCAAGAAGGGAGCTTACAATCATGCTTTCAAGCTGTTTACCCTCTTACTTCCTGCTGTTTCATTCACTTAGTCACTGCTTTAACAGAAGAATGGACCTGAATAAAGAAAAACAACATCTAAAAAAGCAGAATTCCATTTTAGTTAAAAGTTGAGTTCTCAGTTCTTCAGTGAGAGCATGTGTTTCAGTATGTCACGGTGTTGCATTGTATAGATGCATGTTTTTTCTTTGTTTTCAGATTGTTCTTGGCAGCCATAAAGCTTGTTAAGATTCTGTCTGGCATCATAACAAGTAGGTTTGTCGAATAGGTTTGTTAAGGTTCTGGTGAAATAGTAGTACAGAGCAGCACATTCACAAGAATATTTCAAAAGGAAAGGAATCTAAGGGCATGTTTTTTTGTTCCTAAAGTTATGAAGTAAAAAAATAAATAAATAAAAGAGGGAATGGGTCTTAGAAAATGAACTGAAAATGAGAACATGATCATCGGGTTTGACACAAACTTGTGGACTTCATGCAGCTGTGTGGCAGTCATTAAAGGAATAGTTCACCCCAAAAAATGAAAACTTACTGTAAAATATACTCACCTTCAGGCCATCCAAGATGTACACGAGTTTGTCTGTTTATCAGAATGGTTTTTGAGAAATTTAACCTTATATCACTTGCTCACCAATAGATCTTCTGCAGTGAATGGGTGCCATCAGAATGTCCAAACAGCTGATAAAAACATTGCAGTAATCCAGTTGATACAGTGCATAAACCAGAATAATGCTTCCTCCAGTGAAAATGTCTATCCCTATATCTGTTTAGAACTCTTTTGGACTGTTTTCGCTTGTAACCAGTGCTTGATCTGTGAATATTAACTTTTTGGCCAGAGAAATCAATATTATGAATAGAGGAATCATATTTTAGCCGAAAGCAATGGTTTGAAGTTAAAATGTCTTAGTGATGGATTTGTTTCTTGCATCAAAAAACATTAATTTGTGGACTGTAGTTGTGTGGAATTTTGTGATGTTTTTATCAGCTGTTTGGACTCTCAATCTGACGGCACCCATTCACTGCAAAGGACCCACTGGTGAGCAAGTGATGTAAAGCTAATTTTTTTCCAAATCTGTTTGCGTGTAGAAACAAACTCATGTACATCTTGGATGCCTGAGGGTGAGTAAATTTTTAGCAAGTTTTCATTTTTAGGTGAACTATTTCTTAGTAAAAAAAAACTTACCAAATAATAAGACATTCTAACACATTTTCAGTTATTCATCTTCTACTAATATAGTTTTTAGTTACAAATTTTTACTTTAAATTAGTAAAATACTTTGCAAGTGGTTTAACTCCAAGTATGTCTGAGTGTATAATACAGAGCAGTATTTAGTGGTATATAATGACATCACAGCAGTCGATTGTCAAAGGTTTGATATGGTTGTGTCCTGTGCACAAAACAGAACGAAATGCCGAAAAATAAAAATAAAAACACCCCCAATTAATGGCCCATTACCTACTATATCTACGATGCAGAGCACAGTATATTTATTTGTAGTTAACATTGTCAATTTTAATAATTACTTTAAATTATTAATCTCAGTCCAACATCATGGAGGTGTTGACCTTCTGCTGCAATAAAAAATTTAAATGAAATTCCGAGGAGCGGTTGGGTAGCTCCCCATCGGCCTGATTTTAACGATAACTAGGAGGTCTCGGCCCCCTTGAACACCTCCTGCCGTAATTCAAACACTATCTAAAGGTAAAAACCACTACCTGCAGACAGAATAACCTGAAGAAGCTTTCTCCTGCTGTTACACTATCAATTCTGAATGCCATGTAGGATCCCTTTAGTGTCATTAAGTCAGCAATGAACGCTTTGTTGTTGTCTATTTTAAACTGCTGTTTTTACTGTACAGCCTTCAGTGAATGTTGTAACTGTGGTTTTGTGGGAGCATTTCAACTTCATGAGTAATAAATGAGAGTGATTGGTTTAAACAATGCATTCAGTTGTGCTATGGATTGGCGGGGCACTTCTGGCTCGTTGGACCTTTTTATAAATACACACATTAAAGTAATATTCTCACACTTTGTTCATAAATTGACAAAATTGCAGCTGGAAATGACCCACAATATTCAATATTCACTTACCTGAATATTCTTCACATATCTCATATTTAATCTCAAGCATGCTTTTTACTGAGACAGTTGAAGAACAGTAGTGATTTATGTGTAAAAGTATATAAACATTTAGATAATAGCATCCCTTGGATGACTCCCTATGACAGAAATCATTTTGAAAGGTTTTAAAGTCTAATGACGGTGTTACTGAGCCAGTGTCTCCTCTGTGCTGTCCTTCAGTAGAATGTAAATAGCAAGCAAATTAACGATGAGAAATTCCCAAGGCAGGTGAAAAGGCCAGCATTTGATCATCAGATGCAAGTTTGATGAATAGTCCTCGGACAATACCTCGCCATCAATGCATTGCACATTCAGTGATTAGGAGCCGCCAATCTCCCCATGTGGTCTTTCTAGTGCTGGCCATTATCCATAACACAACAAGACAATGAATAGAGCATTAAACAAATTTAAATTTGTCAGTGATGCTGGAACTGCACCAAGTCTCGGTCAGACCACTCATATAAAAGACTTTCAGATTCTTTTGTTAATTAGAAAGTTTAATTCATCAGTCTTGTGGTCTGACAGTTAGAGGATAGAGGTTGTTAGTGGCAGTGTGTACTAACGGCCTTCCTTTTTGATTACAGACATGAAAGAAAGAAAGAAAGAAAGAAAGAAAGAAAGAAAGAAAGAAAGAAAGGAGAAAAATTTTGTCAGAGCAAATTATTATCTAAATAATAACTGAAAGACCTTAATACAGCATGAGCAAATAACCAGAAGTAATTACAGCAATACTTCAGTGGAACAATAAATACATATTTGCTGTGGTATTCCCTTGTTTATCCCTAGTCATGTTTTAATAATTTAAAATTATTCAGCTATAATACAATACTACAATAAAATAGATTTCTAGACAGACAGACATTATTTCTTGATGTACTAAATGATTGAAGAAGTCCAGTATACGTTGTAGAACCTTAGTGAACAGACACAACTATAATTGCAGGATAACACATTCCTTAGCAGAAACTAAAGAGTTCTCCCTTTCACTATCTGTGGTCGTAAAATTAACAAATGACCAGCACCGCGGCCGATTTCCTGCCCTAAATCTCCTTATCTCAGGAGACCTCTAAAAAACAGGAGAAATTTGAGAAGAACATCTGGATGTCTTTAAAGAACAGAACCTTCAATGCTGTTCCTGACCGGTTTACCATAAATAAAGTTGAATAATCAATAGTACAAAGAACGTGCATCTGGACAGGATCCAGCACAGACCCTCCCTGATATCTCCTGATCTTTTAACGCAGTAACTCAATGATTTTATCAACAAGGAAAGACATTTTTACGAGCGCTGAAGTTTTGCAGATGCACGCCCTAAGTGATATTCTCATGACCTCGGACAACTCTCCTCTCGCCTCCTCACATTCCAAAGGAAACATTTTATGTTCTCCGTTAAAAGAACAAAGACTCAAAACTTTTCTTAAGTGTTCATAAAGGACAATTAATAATCGTTGCTGCAATTAAAGCAATATACTCAAGAGATTAATATATATATATATATATATATATATATATATATATATATATATATATATATATATATATATATTCAGGTTGTATTTTATACTCAGGTTGTCATTTATAAGCTTGCTGTGTTATTGGAATTATGATATTATTTTTGTAATCTTTTGATGTCTGATTCTCCCGATCACTATTGTTTAGTTTCACATACTTAGTGTGATTATTTAGAATTTAGGATCGTTTAATCTATGCCTTAGCCATGTAGTATATAAAATTGAGGTATGTACTTTGCGTATACCAGATATCTGCTGTTTGGATTTGAATGAAATCTCATTTTATTGGTAATGAACCTTAGCACCATAATGTAGGATTATAACACGTATAGAAATCTGCCAGGATATTTTCTTCATGTGACAAAATAACTAAGCAGATAAATTTACGCATGGAAAGTTGATCCATGTGGGCGGGGCTCCGCCCACAGGAACCATTTCATTGGAAGAGCGCTGGTGGACGCCCTGACGTCAGTCCATCTCAAAAACGGACCCCAGCTCACGCTCTTTGCTCTCTGCTTGCTGGCGCGCTGCTCGAAAACTTTGACTTTGTCTCATTGAGGCGCTCCAAAACCGCTCCCAGCCGTTAACATCTGGCCGAGCATTGAACATTGAACCAATACTTAGTCAAATTTCTGAAGAAACCCTTCAAAGCCTGAAGCTGAGTAAAGAACTCTAACAACTTCAAAGCGCGCCACTCTCGCGTCACCAGGAAAACAGTCTCTCAAAGAAGGGAATTCCCAGAGTGATGTCACGCAACGAGCCATCCGCGGAGTTCCCTCAAACCAGGAAAGGAATGAAACGAAAACCACCGATCAGCTGTGATCTCAACTTAAAGCAAGTAAATAACCTCCATAATTTCGCTGAACCTGGGTTGAGTTAATCTTTAAAAGTAAATTCCTTAGGCGGAATTCACAAAATAGACCAAAAGGGGCTAGACTTTAACTTTCTTCAGTAGTGCATTTGTGTGTATGTGTGTGTGCATGTGTGCTTGTTTTGCTAGCTTAATTCATGTATTTTAAGTAGAATAGTGAATAAACTCTCGTTACATTCATAAAGAAATGTTCTGTTTTCTGTTGTGTAATATTCAGATCAAACTTTGCCCAGAGACTGTTACCTATGCTCAAATTTAACCCAATTAATTATATTATTGTGGTGGCAACGACAATAAACAGAATTGCTCAGACATACTGATATAACAACTCGCTGGACGATCGTTAATAAGGTATAAATCGGACGTTTTGATTAATATCAATTAATCATATCAAATCAACCTTAAATTTAAGATTTAAATTCCCTAAAGCTAAAATTCATAATAAAAGCTTAACCCGAGGAGCTAAATCCTTTACAACGTCACCAGAGAAAAGTCTGTCATTTTCACCAGAAGGTCCAGTTATGACATTACAAACATTTACAATTTTGAAAAATGAAACATATGCACAAATGACTTCTCCACAATAAGATCTATAACATGCATTTAGAAAATAGATTGGGTGAATTTTCATTTCATGCCAACTGCAAGATTAATTTCATTAGGTAGTTGCAGATATCCATATTTTTATGAGTGACAACTTTTCGTCAATCATAAATATTTGGAATACATGACCTGTACCTGATGCCAGAGATTCATATCTGCAGCATCAATGATGGGTGAAATGTGTATGCATACTGTATAAAAAAGGGCATTTTGAAGCCAAAAAAAAAAAAAAAAGGATGAAGAATTGAAACAGCAGGATGAGCAATACCAATACCAATTATTTTGTTTTTAAATATAAAGTAAGGCCAATATTGATACCAACATCATTGGAGTTGTTCTGATTTATCTGCCTATCCTTAAGGGATAGTTCACCCAAAAATGAAAATTCTGTCATTTACTCACTCGCAAGTTGTTCCAAACTTGTATGAATTTCTTTCAACTGTTGAACAAAAATAAGAATGCTGGTAACCAAACAGTTGATGGTAGCCATTGACTTCCATAGTGTGGAGAAAAAAAAATACTATGGAATGGCTACCATAAGCTTAAAAATATCTTCTTTTGTGTTCAGTGGAAGAAAGAAACTCATAGAGGTTTGGAACAAGTGGGTGAATAAATGAATCAGAATTTTCATTTTTGGGTGAACTATCCCTTTAAATACAGCACAGAAAATTGACAACAGAAGAAGCAGCAAGTCCAAAAAATCCAAACTAAAATACATGTGTAAGACTGAAACTAAGTAAAAGCCTTAAAAAGAGTCAATATGATATTATCATCATGTCTACACCATCTCAATGGTCCCAGTACAGTTTGTGAGTCAAAAGGTTGTCAAGGTTTTTGATGAATTCCCATATTGATTCCTGTAAAAGATGCCGCATTGTTCTTTGACCTTCATTGACAGACTCTGCAAAAATACTCTAAAACTGAAGATGGAACGTAAACCCCAATGCAAAAAACAAATGGGGAGAATGATTGCTCTATAGGCAGACTATGTATATGTAATGTACTTAAAAACACATGAACATCTGTACACCAATGTTTTTATTCAACTGAGATTTGAATACACATCTAAAAGACCCTGAACTTTAGATCTTGCTTTGTAACACTGCAGATGAGATGTACTGCTGGAGGACATCAATATGTCAATGTCCTTGTCAATTAAGAACATGAATATTAATGACAGTCTATAATGAAAATGGTGGTGGCCCTGGGATATCTTCACAGAGAGATACAAAGACAGAAATATAGTTAGCATAATGTAGGCCTTTTAGTCATGTTGAGGAGCCTGTATGGACATCAAAACACCTGTGTAATTTGGTTAAATAAAACCAAAGGCGATTGTGCCTTTGGAGGGGCAGCTATTTTTACATTCTGTAAATTTAGATTTTCTTCAACAAAGGAATCAAATTTATATGCAAGCAGCATAATTCAGTTTTCATATTTTAGTCTCAACTGAGTTTCTAGTCAAAGACTCACAAAATTAAATCAAACCTCCAAAGTGTTTGTAAAAGACAAATATTTCTTACAATATTAATCAAGATTTATACTAGCTTTTTCCTGGACAGAGTAGCCTTGGTTTAAATGTCCATGCCAGTAATAAAAACTGAGTAAATACCAAATATCATAGACATACTGTGTTTTGAATATCATGAAATGTATATGGGTGTGAAAATAATGAAACACTCAAGAAATCTAATTAGAACACAGTTAGCTAGCCAGCTAATTAAAGCACAGTGAATAACAATATATGGTTTGGAATCAGCAGCTGGCATTATTTACAGCATTTTCATCTGTAACAATTGTTTTTGTAGCTGTCTATGAATTTGAGCCTGAAAATATTCAAATACTTAAAATCTTGCTGCATGTTATTTCAGAGAAGAATAACTAAATATTTGTCATCATAATCTTAAGTCAAAGTATAATAAATTGTTCTTTTGCTGACATGACTTTCCGTTATAGTTTTCCTTTCCTAACTTTGGCAGTGCGGGCTATTGAATTTTCGACTTACATCTGCATTATACTTTTTAAATTATAGATTTAAATTTAGGTAGCTGCCACATTCACAACATTTTGGTGAAATTCTGCAGGCAAAAAAAGCTCAGTTGTCTATCTTTCAAACCAAGCAGCTTCCTGTTGGTCAATGAGGTGAATTGGCATGAATTGGTGCTTCTCTTCTGTAGACTGCTTTCTAATCTAATTGTCTAGAAAACTTTGCTTTATATATTACTAAATTTGGCCTTTTAAATTGCTTTTGTTCCATTTGTGTAAATCACTTTGGTGATTTACACACTTTAGTGACTGAACGAATCACTTTAGTGAATGATTCAATGACTCCCCCCTAAGTTTCATTCCCAAACGTATTTATCCTTTCTTTTACCATTGAGATATAGAATCTCTTCTTCCAGAGAGTCCTGGTATAAGTGCTTTTGAAAGAATCGGTTGAATGAATTTAATGAACTCATTGACTTGCTCATAAAGACTGTCACTTGTGGCCACCTACTGGTGTAACAAAGTAACCTGCAAAACGAGTTTATATAATTTTATTTTATTGTTGCAGTTGTGCTTCTATATTGTTGCAGTTGTGCTTCGAGTATCTGTCGCTATCATGATTTGTTAATTCAGTCACACAAATAGTAAAGAAAATGTTTGTGTGAATATTTTTAGATACTGCTGCAGTATGCGATATACACAACAGTCATTTTATTAGATTGTGGTGGCAATTCATAAGATGAAGCTATTTGAAAATCAAGTAGGAGACTGCACTCAAACATTGTGGAATATATTTTAACATGTTTAATAAATTAATCCAAAATAATTATTTGGTACATAAACTTTTGCGGGCAGTGACGAGTGTATATTTTGCAGGGGTGTTTAGTGCTCAATCTACTACAGTCATTGCAGAGGCCTACAGTGAGTAGTTATCAAACACCAGACTCACATATAAACCAAAAGAGGGAGCTGCAGAGGAGTTGAGGGCGGTTTGTGCATGGAAGGATGCTAATCTGCTCTGCTCTTTCTCTCCTACTAGTTTCATAATTAGCAGCGTAGAACACTTGTCTAAAAGTTTGAAAACCTTACAAAAAGTGCAGCTTTGAAGTAAAATTACCATTAGCTTTCAATCAGTTGTTAATGTTGATTTAAAGCAACATTTTTAGCTCCATCATGCTATATGCACTATAACACAAAAAGATGTATCACATTGCTCTTGCACCACAGTCTTGCCTGAAAAAGGCCTAACTCAAACACTGCTCTGAAAGCATCAAAACCCTGAAGTACTTCACTGCTATCATTTTTTTTTTAATCTTTTCCTTCACTTAGGACAATTCAACATGTGTCATTCAATGACAAAGAAAATTCTGATTTTTCTCCACGATAACCAGACAGTGGAAGCCGAGTTAATAAGATTCCCATACTTGGCTCGCAGCCAGAACCCCTGAACCGATAAGGACTGAAATCTCATAGTGAAAACAAAAAAAATGAAGGGATGAATGGGGGAAAAATGTACAGAGAGAAACAAATTTTATTGCTTGTGCCAGCAGGTTGAATAATGATTATCAGCAGTCTATCTTTTATGTCTCAGTCTCAGAGGAAGAAGCAAGATTCAAAACTCCTCAAAGACTCCTGCTACCGCTTTGGTGTGTTTCACAAGTCAAATTTAATCTCATTAATAATGAAATTGGCTTCCAGACAAACATTTGAGGCACAAAGAAATATTGAAATGACAAATAACTCAGAGGCACACAGCCATGTTTTCATGCACACACATATGCATACGTCATTCTGAACACTCTCCTTCGGTGAAACCTGTGCGCTCTCGCTGTCCGTTTATTTTTTATTTTTCTCTTGTCCAACTGCAATAATGACTCTTGTATCTGAACAATAAAGCAGGAAGAGTGAGAGAAAACAAAGAGGGCTCTATGACGGCAGGAAGACTAATGTGGCAATCTTCCCTGGCTAATTGTATTATGATTCTGCACTGTAGCGAGCTTCCTGCTCTGTTCATTTTCAATCAGGCACATTAGGGTCTCCCGCTGGGTCCTGCCTGTCTGTGCACC
>JAFVLL020044091.1:0-42839 GCA_021397915.2 Tor tambroides | reverse complement strand
ACAGAAGACAGCATTCTGACCTACATCATCCGTTATGGTCCAAATCAAGGGTTTTTACAAAAGCGAACACCATTTGGAACATTTGAAAACATAACTGTTGGAATGAACTTCACACAAAATGAGATCGACCAAGACATGATCATGTACATTCACAATGGACAAGAGGGAGTTCGTGACCTTATCAAATTTGATGTCACTGATGGCATTAACCCTTTGATTGACAGGTACTTCTATGTAACTGTGGGTGGAATAGACATGGTGTTCCCTGATGTGATCAGCAAAGGTGTTTCACTGAAAGAAGGAGGAAGGGTCACTCTAACCACAGACCTGCTCAGCACTAGTGATCATAACAGCCCTGATGAACACTTGGTGTTCACCATCACACGTGCCCCTATACGAGGACACTTAGAGTGCACTGATGCACCAGGGATGCCCATTAGTTTGTTCACTCAGCTTCAGCTAGCTGGGAATAAAATCTACTACATCCACACTGCTGATGATGAGGTGAAGATGGACAGCTTTGAGTTTGAAGTGACTGATGGTTACAATCCTGTGTTCCGCACCTTCCGTGTGTCCATTACAGATGTGGACAACAAAAAGCCTGTGGTCACCATTCACGGACTGGTCGTTAATGAAGGTGAAAATAAGTTAATAACTCCTTTTGAGTTGACAGTGGAGGACCGTGATACAGCCGATCACCTTTTAAAGTTTACAATCACCCAGGTGCCTGTACATGGCAAGTTGCTGTTTAACAACACCCGACCTGTCACTTCCTTCACCAAGCAGGACCTGAATGAAAACATGATACGTTATAAGCACGATGGAACCGAGTCTGCCTCCGACAGCTTCTCATTTACTGTTACTGATGGAACTCACACAGACTTTTATGTGTTCCCTGACACGGTTTATGCGACTCGCAAACCCCAGGTGATGAAAATAACAATTTATCCAGTGGACAATGGAGTTCCACAGGTTGTGACTAATAAGGGTGGTACAACATTAAGAATTCTCCCTACTGGTCACCTTGGGTTCCTGATCACTAGTAAAACACTAAAGGCAGAGGACAGAGACAGCCCTCACGGAGCGGTTACTTTTAAAATAACTGTGGCCGCTGAGCATGGCTACCTCATTGACTTGGGGAAAGGCAATGCCACTATCACCACATTCACCCAAGGTAAGTTTTATTATGTCCGTTTAATACGATATGCTGTGTTCATTAAAAAAAAAAGTTTAAATGACTTAATGGTACTGGTAGATTAATGCTTAGTGTATTGGAATAGTATGTGAGAAAATACTGGGTTAACATAAATGTGAGAATACTGTATTAAAGGGATAGCTCATGCAAAAATAAAAATACTGTGATCATTCATTCACCCCTATTTCATTCCAGACCCAAATGACTTTCTTTTTTTCATGCACAGAAGGTGATCTTTTTGAACAATATCTTGGCTGCTAATTTCCATATAATAAAAGTGAATCTGGAGTGAGTCTGTCAACGCCTGCTTGAAAAGAAATAAATAAATCAATAAAAATATGCTTAAAGTTGTTTACCATCTGATCTCCCAGCCTGACCAGAAGAAAAGTGCCCAAAACCCTTCTGAAACAGACTAGGAGACTGACAAACAAGCTTCAGTTGTTTTGTTTATTAATATTTTTTACAATGTTCAGCAGGGCAGTTACAAAATAGCAAAAATGCACTATTAAATTATCATAAAAGTACTCTGTACACTGGTTTAGTTTGTCTCATGACCAAATGACATAGATGACAATAGTTTGAGTTTTGACAATGATTTGAGAGCCAGTGCAGATGGGAAGATTTTTTTAGTAAAAAAGTCAGTGAGCTAACATTTGTTTCAGAAGCATATACTACATTTAAAGTGCGTTTTTCTAATTTTGGAGCTTGACGGCATCTTTCATTTTTATTATATGGAGACAAGTAGCCTGGATAGGAGGGTGAGTAAATTACAGCAATTTTCATTTTTTGTGTGAACTGTTTTATGATCCTAAATAATAAGTATTACAATATTCTAAATAGTCTTATAAAGGAAGATTTCTCCTGAAATACTGAAAGGTAATCTGGAAAAGTGCGCACATTGTGACACAATGCACACAAAACGTTTTTGCCTTCAAATAAGACCAATATAGTATTTGTGGGTAAAATAACTCTTTCACCAACAGAGAGAACAAAGCAAACAGATGTTATTGTCATAAAATTACAGTAAAGGCCCAAGCTCTCAGATATATCAGAAAAGCCTTATATAGTTGTAAAAACGTGTAAATGTCAAAACTAGCAGGGGACATGCTCAACTTGCCACTGTGCTTCCCCTTTCTAAATAAGCTGCTTTTTTAGGATTCTCTTTGAATATTTCAAGGGAATTTAGCACAGTTGGGGGTGGGGGTGTGGGCTACTGACAGTAAATAAAGTTGCTGCTCCCTTGTGGGCATTCGAAAATGATGGGTTTACATTTTTATGAGCTAGCCGCTTTGAAGAGAAATGTTTTGACATCAAATATTGAAGATAGGCTGGCACTGTGGATGTAACATCCTCTCAGAAAAACCACGTACATGAAATGCACTCCAAAGACTGAGCACAAGAGAGAGTGGTGGAGAAATTAATAGATGGGTGCCAGTTGGAGACCTGCTGCTCTTTGTGGCTCCTTTCAGTCAGAAGGGAATTGATGTGCCACGGCTTCAGTGCTTCATATTTCTTTCAGTCTAAATTAAACACTGCCCAGCTGATAAATCTCAGACATAATGCGGTTTGGTGCCTGCAGCTCTCTGTGCAGGAGCAGATGGGCAAAATGCCCTTATTTGAAAGTGCTTTTCAACCTGGTTCATATAGAACCTGTCCCAATGACACTTTGACACATGGGCTATTGGTAATGTTCCTGTGGAGTTCAAGTGGGCCATTTGTGTAAGGGCCACACTTTTAGGACAAAATAGCAAAAATTGTACATTTAGGGGTGTGCCTTTTTACCTTTTCTACCCCATGGGGTGCATTACTACCTTAAGAGCAGTGCTGGGGAAAGTTACTTTTAAAAGTAATGCATTACAATATTGAGTTACACTCTTAAAAATAAAGGTATTTTTTGTCTAAACGGTTCCATAAAGAAGCTTTAACATCTGAAGAACCTTTCTGTTTCACCTTTCAAAGGTTCTTTGTGGCGAAAGAAGGTTCTTCAGATTATAAAAAGGTAAGAAAGAGATGGTTCTTTAAAGACCCTTTGACTGAATGGTTCTTTGTGGAACCAAAAATGGTTCTTCTATGGCATCGCTGTGAAGAACCTTTTAAGCACCTTTATTTTAAAGAGTGTACTCCATAAAGAAGTAACTAATTATGTTACTTATTTATTGTTTATGGAAAGTAATGCATTACGTTACTTTTGCATCACTTTTTGTCATCTGGGCTGGGCTTGCTTATTTATTTTTAATACAAACAAGGGCAACTGTAAAAGCCCTTTCGCTCCAAAAGTGAAATTAGTAAGCATCAGGCTGAAGGAAGTGCCTCTGGTCTGCACCTCACTCCCAATTTCTCTCATCATGGGACAGGAGAGGTGAAAAAGTAACTCAAAAATATATTATTAATTAATTAATTAATTAATATTAGTAATAATTTCTTGTAAATTTAAAAGTAATGCGTTCCTTTACTAGTTACTTGAAAAAAGTAATTTAATTACGTAACTGGCGTTACTTGTAATGTGTTACCCCCAACACTGTTTAAGAGTAATTGGAGTCCAGCAGCGACCCACAATAAAATCTAATTATTCATTTATTTATTGCTTTAGTACAATGATAACACAATTGCCAATTAAGTCAAGTCAAGTCACTTTTATTTATATAGCGCTTTTAACAATACAGATTGCGTCAAAGCACTTAACAGTATCAAATTGGAGGATAGAGTGTCAGTAATGTATAATAATAAGATTAAACACTCAATTTTCAGTTAAGGGCATTTCATTATTGAATTCAGAGATGTCATTGTCTAGCTCAGTTTAGTTTAAATAGTATCTGTGCAATCAAATTGACGATAATCGCTAGAAATTAAGTGTCCCCAACTGAGCAAGCTAGAGGGTTGCCAAAAATTACTGAATTTTTAATACCACACACATTACTATTTTGTTCTTACCAGTCCTAATTAGTCTTAAAATATACTGTATAGCTGCCTTCATATTTTTGGATCCTTCTGATTGGGGTCATATTTGGGGTCATCCCTGGCAGCAAAAAGTTTGAAAACTCCTGCCTTAAGATACAAATATGCATCTTATTTGCAGTATATGGTAAAGCTAAATGTATAATTTCTGCTCATTTTTCCTTACAAAATAATATAATTTCATATAAAATATAATTTCAAAATATAATATAGAAATATTTGCATTTGAGTATGTGAATATTCTAAAAATGTATTAACAAAACTCTCTGGAGTACTTGATTTTGGTTGGTCAGTTGTGTCATTCTGAAAAAAAATAAAATTGAAATGTATAATAAAATGGATCTTGATGTAGTATTTTTATAAAGTCCTTCCCAACTTAACTTAGAATCTAATATAGTTTAGAAAGTAAATAATCCTTTTGAATATTTCCTCCTCCAGCTGACATCAATGACATGCATATATGCTACGTGCTTCGAGACGGAGACAGTGCTACAAGCGACACATTCCACTTTTCCATCGAAGACAGTGGTAAGATATTTCAACCTCTTTTTATTGTTTTGCCCTCAGGATGTTTCAAATATGACTGGTTGGATTACAGACATGTGCATTCCTATCTGCATCATCCTTCATTTCTTTGTGTGCTCACCCAGTGCTTGTGAAGGTGTGAGTGTGCGAGAGCAATAACTAGAATCGGTGTGCGTTAGTTCCGTCTGGGATGTCTTTTGATTGACACGTTGACATATTGAACTGGAAAACTTTAAGAGCTTTGGTTGGTTTTTAATCATTTTATTGAAAAACATTTTTCAATCTCAGACTTTCTCTGATGGGTTGAATGAAACTGTCCAATTATAAACCTGCCAAGTGCACTTACAACCCAGCGAGGTCCCAGAAAGCATTATTAAGGACTTGCTTGACTGCCAAAAAAATTAAATCCGATATGTTAGAAACAAGTGCTCCACTTTGAAGATGACTTGCGTGATGAAATTTTTCGTCTATATTTAGCCACCATAATATCATTTGAGAAGGGTGATTGCCTGTCTTAATGACCGCCATTGTCAGGCTAATTAGGTAATGCTAAATATGTTTTATGATAGTTTTGTTTGAAATTCTGATAGATTAGATACATTTTTACAAAGGTCAACTCCATTCCCTTATTATTTGATTTTCTTGTAAATCTATCATCCTACTTGTCTTTCGTTCTTTATTTTTGTATGCACAACCCACTTGAAAACATTAAAGGCTTCCGCTTTTACGTATGCAAATGCCAATCTCTTGATTTAGTGGGCTTTGAGGATGCTTTATGTTTCAGAGACCCTCCTGACAGCCTGTTCATTGTTCTCCTACGCCATGGCTGTAAAGAAACACACTGTTTTGTGATGGCGCAGTTTCTCTTTTCCCATGAATATGAAAAAAATGCTCTCACCTCCCACTCCCAATCTTCTGTAACCACAGTGGAATCATCTGGTGAAAACCAGTGTCATTTCACACAGTTCTGTATGGAAAATGTACTGTAGATAGATCATTTTTTAAGAGGATGGGAGAAGAATAAATTGAAGTGTTTTGCATGGTTTTGTTTGGTCAGTATGTTCTGCAATGTGAGTTTGAACTCTTCCTGAGTTAATCTTTTGCTTTCTATCGTAAAAGCATTAGATGAAGACTGACTTGATTTTTATGGATTTGGCATTCAATGCTGTTGTTCTAGGTGCATGCTAATTAGATTATTCATTCGCTAAGTCAATTGACTGGCACAAAGAGCCTGTGTCTAACAGAAGTTGGCACGAGGTGTGTGTGTCTTCTGAAGTTTGGCAATTATACAATGGGATTCTGCAGAATGTTGTCATACGCTCCTTTCAGAAAGGGCTCAAGATGCCCTCATTGTGTCTTGTGGCACTTGTTTGTTTTCTAAATGAAGTTTTCTCTTTTTCATTTTACTGCTTGTCAAATGATTAGGAATTTTGTGCTTTAACAGTTATTAAGTCTCTTATGCTCATCAAGATTGCATTTATTTTACCAAAAATGCAGTAAAACAGTAGTATCGTAAAATTGTGCTGCTTAATGTTTTGTGGAAACCATGGTAAATTTTCAGCATTTTTTTGATAAATAGAAGGTTTAAGAGAAAAACTTGTTGAAAATTGAAATCAATTTAATACATGCTTGTTGAATAAAGTAATTAATTTCTTTAAAAAAAAAGGAGTACTAACCCCCAAAATTTTGAACAGTAGCGTACATATATAAAAGTTTGTTGTGTTAATTTATGTGCCTACTGTAAGTAGGTACTGTAAGTTACCTTGATGTTTCTTTTTTCACATATAACATGTCTTTTAATAGAATTTTATTAGTGGCAAAATTGTTAGTTTGTTAGAAATGATGCCTCAACTGAGGGACGTGGGTTAGAAAAAGGGGCTTGATTTCCAAACGCCAAGAACTGCTGTATTTATTCAGTGTGCAGCTCCCTAGAATGATTTGCACCTCCTTAAATAGACAGAATTTGTCCTCACCCTCATGAAACATCCATGAAATGGACTTGATAAGATCTAGAGGCCCCCCTGGACCTGGAGTATGCCTTAACATTTGCTTATTGGTGAGTGCTCATGTTCCTTACATGTTTAAAATTGTGCCCTCCAGGTGAACCAATGAGCAAAAAGACACGTTGAGGGAAAGCTGAAAACCAGCCCAGGACTTTGCTTCGATGTGGTCGCTTTTTCTCACTTATAGTGGAAGTTGTTACCTTAATCGTATTGGACGTTTTCATTAACCATTCATTAGTCTTAGCGCCATCCCAATTCCCTACTCATTTGATTCATTTTGGGGCTTTTTCATACTGTGTAGCCTTGAAAGTACACATATTCAGATGCAGGGAGTGCTATTAGATATTCAACCTGACCTAGAGTCAGTTTTCAGAATTTAATTTGTGAATTGTGTGCTTATGAAACTCTAATACTGGATCATTGATAGCAAGGCTGACAGGCTGCTGATGTTATTTGTAGGCATGAGAGCCACTGTGGCAGCCACACTAATTCCCCAGGTACTCCCTGCGGCTGTTTCAGAGGCTGTGTATCAGGCAGCCGTGCTGGATTGTGAGTGTTCAGACACAGCTGTACCATGTCATGTTCCAGCAGCCAAAGCCACTCTGCAGGTAGTGTTAATATAGGAAGAAAGAAAATGGAGATGAATCCAAGGGGCTGTTTAGGCTTTATCTTAATGCAACACTGCAGTACAGCTTATATAGGTTGTAAAATAGGGCATTTTTGTTGCTTGTAAAGATTAAGCGCTGGTTTATATAATGTTTATTCAGACTAAGCCCAATAAAGTCGAGAAAATGCTTCTAGTTGTGTGGTCAGATTAAGCAGTTTGTTTTATAAGGCACTGCTGTGCCTTGTCAGATAAATATCTCAGCCGTGAGCTGTTTGGAAATTTTGCCGGTTGTACTAGAAAAAAACATCAGTTTTCCCAGTCAATTCGCTTGAGGGCTTGCTTTCAGAATCATAATCAGATTGCATGTCTGTTAGCCAAATAAGTTACAAATACAGGGAATTTGGCGACAGAGAACACATGCCATATCCAGTACTCATGATATAACATTATATATACAATACATATATGGGTGTATAAATGCATTATACAACAGATGCATGTAGCAAAGTCTGTCATTCACTGAGTGAACTGAATTATACATATTTAGATGCATCCAGTATTATTAGTACTAGCATTTGATTTAAGTATGATTTGAGTTTAATTGCAAAAGAAATTTCTGGTAAAGTGGTTGACAATGTCGAAAATTAATTTGTCGCCAATAACCTTTGTCCTTCTTCTACTCTAATGGAGGCCAAAATACAACTAGTGCAGTAATTAATCAACATCATTTTATGAAAGGAGTTGAAATTTCCCTTCAAATTAATACTGTTAGTTGGCAGCAGATTCTTTAGTAGAGTTGTCCTAAAAGCAGAGTAAATGACCATTTGGCTCAGATTCCCAATGAGTAATATAATTGCTCTCCCAGAGGATTATTAAGTTTGCAAACTTTGACACAGATATCAGCAGGTGGTTAATGAAGGATTCAAAGTTGATGATGGTTTTTGGATGATTCCAATTTCTTATTATTTGGGGAAGTGGCTACATTGCCAAAAGCATGCCAGATGATGAGTGCTAGAAGATGAAAATGCCAGTAGATATTATGCCTTTGAAGAAGAAACGAGAGATAATGAAAATAATATTGGATTATGAAAAAATATATACCACAAAATTAGGATTTAGACTTTTTCTTGTATAATTCTGTCCTTATCACCAGTGGTACAGTGTATGACACATTGGTAATGCACATTTTATTTGTTTTAATTCTGGTCTTTTTAATAAGTTTTATATTATTTATATTTTTATTATCTACGTTTAATAAAGTTTTGTGCATATGAGACTAATAAAAAGTCCATGTTCTTTGGTAAAGTGGGTTGAGAATGTTCTCTGCACTGATCCGTGAACAAAAATTTTAGTTTGTGACCTAAAAATAGAACAGCAAAAACCTGAGGTGATTAAAAAAGCAGAGATATTATTCTTTTGGCCTTCAAATTAAGATGTGGATGCTCGGTTTCTGAAGGCAAGTTTAAGAATGGCCTGTTTTGAGTCTGAAATGCTTTGAGCACTTTTACACAGTTGGAAGGATTTTAAAGTATAGAATTGGGTCGCAAGATTTCCATATTAACATATGCAATTCTTTTCTAAATGTTTTCATTGTGATATTTGTATTTTAGTTGCCTGCTGGTGTGATGAATTGCTCAGTCCTTGCACAGATCTGTCAAGGGACTGATGACAGTCTTGTAGTACCGTGATTTATTTTAGCTACAAAAATGCTCACAGCCTTCAATCAGAATAGAGGGAACATTGTTGTGACTAGGTGGTTCTGATTTGATCAAAAGTACTGAGAAAAAAAAAAGTTTGAGAGGCACTGTTCTGCCTTTTTCAATTCCCTCTGGGTTGTTCAATACAGTTTCAGATGAACACTGCTCAACAAAGAACAGATGAATATTACTTGTCATGTTGCCAAATACACTTGGAAAATAGCACAGTTACCTGAAGGCACCTCATGAAATCCTCAGAGAAGTTTTGTGAAATGTTTGTCTGGCCTCACAAATAGTCTAGCGGCTCATTTAATGTATTTGAGGTAGACAACAAAGTCTTGGTTTTGTTCTGACCTTCTCATTTTTGAGAAATAATACTCTCTCTCTATCAGGTACAGCATTCTTCACCACATTTTTGCATTTGTTTGAATAAAGGAAGCTTCTAAGCTTAAAAAAATGGTTTTAAGTCATGGAATTGGAGACGAAAGTGGCCATAATTGTTAGTTGTGAGACCTGCCAGGTTGCTGAATGGAGATTAACTGAGAGTGGTTACTTGTGTTTCAGAAAACTCTCTCACTTTTGTCTGTAAAGATTCCCCTCACCATTGGTCAAGCTACGGAGTCTGTGTGGATAAAGATACTTCGTCTGGTTTTTGTTTTGTAGATGGACATGGAGGCCCAGGGGCCATTTTTTGGCATGTTTGTTCACTTAATTGTTCTGTGCAGCCACCTTAACCCCTCCCTTCAATTTTCCCCTCTGATTCTTCTCCTCCTTCCCGGTAAATTGAGCTTACCTGAGCACACACAAGTTCTAGCACTGCCTGTGGGTTGTTTGTGGAGCTTTAGAAGAGCTGTCTGCCTCCAACCTCTAATCCACTCAGTCAGTCAGCGGAGGAGACGTCCCCACTGACAGATTCCCGCCTGCACCTTGCTCTTTGTTTTCAATTCCTGCCTTTTCTTTCTCGCTTTCTCTCTCTCTCTTTCTCACTCTCACTTTACCTTCTTTTTTGTGTCTGTTCTTGCTCCTCTTGTGTCCAGGGAGGCTTGTTTTCTCAATTTGTGTAAGAGGAATACACACATCAAGTATAAATTAAGGCTGCACCTTTTCATGTTTATTTGATTATAGGAGTTGCGGTGGTTTGATTTTTATTTTTTTTGCATTTATTTATTTTTGCCTTTTTGTTCTTTATGAAGTTCTATCTATGCTCTCTCTAAATTCAATCTGTGCAGTGTTATTATTAACTCTTTTCTTCACATGGCATGATATTTTTTTTCAAGACAAAGAATCCAACAATACAACAAGTTTGCATGGGTTTTTTCTCAACTAATTTTGTTAAACTTTTATAGTGAGAAAATATATGGCCCACAAAGACTGTTGAGAACATAATTTTGTAAGTATACAAATATAATTGATTAAAAATATCATAATGAGAAATTAATTTCAAAATATTTACACAATATTCACAATAATTAAATGAAAGCTTAAATATAATATAATATAATATAATATAATATAAATCTTTTGAATTATTACATTTTTATCTCACAACTGCCAAAAGAGAAAAAAAGTAGATGGGAAATGTAGAGATTTTCAAGAGAAATTGAATTTTTTAAATTAACAATTTTAAAATAACCAACTTTTTGCATTCATCTGTATCAAAAAATTTAGTAAAACCTTCAAAGGCCCTTGATTAGAAAAATGTCCCCCACTCCTGCGTTAGTGCAGTCATATTTACTGTTGCTAGACAAAATTTTGTTGGCGAAATCCAGTCATTTCAATAAGAATCTGCGTGATCTGAAGTTTCATGTGTGGGAGCGAAAAATTTCCCTACAAATATTTTGCTCATGTTCAGATTTGTCTCACAAATTCACCAGTTTGACCAACAGAAATCTGCTTGGTTTGAAAGAGACTTCTGCTTTGTTTATCGCTACGCTATTGACAATAGACAACAGACATTTTTTGCCAATGAAATTTGAATGCATCTTTAGTTTGCATTTATCACCGTAAAACCACAAAACACACTGGGGTAAATTCACTAAACAGAGCAGTGGATTTTTTTTTATTGTTAAAGGGAATGTTCAAGTCACGTAGACTTGCAAAACCCACACAACCATTGGTCGCCTAACACAAAACTTTTGTGTTCATTCATAACCATTGACAGTGGAGGGTCTCTTTCCAGCTCATCTCTGAAGCACCACCTCACTCCAATCTCAGGTTAGCAGAAGGATTATGTTTCACCACATGCCATGAGGTGCTACGAAGACAACAAGCTCATACATGCACCGGTCAGGTCAGAGAGTCTCTTATAGCCTTTATGCTTCATCTTCACAGCGGATGTGCATAGATCAGCATATTTTTTCCACTCTCTCATCTGTTCACATTCCATTATTAATGAAAATACCACCTTTGGCTTTGCAGAATGGCGCTTTAGCGGTGGTACAGATCCTCCAGCGATTAGAGCAAAGTCGTTCATAATTACAGGTTAAGCACAATCATAAATCACTGCAACCTATATTAGGCCATTGACAAAAGCATGCTCTTTGGCACATTTCATTGACAGCAGGCTGTGTAAGTAGTGATTTTGACATTATAGACACGGATTCACATAAACCATCTGGTCTCAGATTATAGACCATACAGCTAACATCTGCTGTCCACAAAGGTGTCATTATTATTTTCATCAACACATTGTTGTTTCACAGGAAAATAAAATGTGAAGTGGTTTGATTTTAATATCTCTTCTGTTTCCATATCCACTATCTGGAAAAGTACAGAAGGCTCTGGAAATATAGGAGTTACTGTACACTTGTTGCCATAACAAGCGCTTCCTCTGCCTCCTCTGCACACTTGTTCTGCACAGCAGTACCTTCAGTACTCTTGGGTGGGAGTTATGTTTCTCAGCAGCGTAGCTTGCTTACAAATACATGAGGTTAGCAGGTCATGAGAGCACAGCTTGAACTCCATTGCCATCTGTATCTGTTCTTTTGCCTGTCCGTGAATTGAATGCTTTAACACTGGGGTTTGTATAGCGCATCTCAAGTAGGAACCTTAAAAATAGTATAACTGTCACTGTACTGTTGATTGTTAGCGGTACTATAACTGGCAACACTGGTTATGTTAATGCACAATAAATTGGTACCATATCAGGCATTTGCAAGATATTAGAGATTTTGTTTAATTCGGCAGTATTGGTAGATGTTGATTATGTGATTATTTGTACTTATTGGATTATCTTTGCCTTATTTAACACTGAAGTTAATTTTTAATCTTTAAATTAAAAAAAATAATATTATATGTTTATAATGTACAATATAAAATAATGTTGTGATACATAATTTAACTTAAACACTCTCTGAAAATAGGTACAAAACTGTCACTGGGGCGGTATCCTAAGGTACAAAAGCTAAAAGTACAAAAGTACCACTCCAGTACCAGTTTTGTACCTTTTTTTTATCTGAGAGTGAAGCATTTAAACTGATTTGTTTTTGATTTTAGCTTCTGTTTTATTTGATGTTTTGGTTGGACAAAATAGTATAGGAATTCAGTATCAGCTTAATGGTATATTTATATTGTACATCCCTAATTGCAGCTACATATATGGTTATTTAGTTTTGACAACCAGTTCATTTTTCTTACTGCTGAAAAGGAGTATTTTGTAATTACAACAGTGTATAATGTTCGGTATCATCATCTATTTATTTTTGGCTGCTAGCACAAAATTTGCAGGTTTGGCGGTTGAGAATCGGGGTATTACTGAGATTGCTTTGTCATTTTGTGCCCTAGAGCAAGCATTTAACCTTAGGATTCTCTAGGGTGAGACTTTCTGGAGACTGGAATGGATTGTAAATCACTTCAAATCCAAATAACTAAAACTGGCAGTTGACAAAAAAGAATTTAAATGAACTTGATATGGTAACTAAATTGCTGTGGTCTTCCTGGTCAAATTCTAGCTGTGAAGTCAACAAGATGTTAACCCTCATCCTTTGTCTGTATATTATCTTTGTACTGAAATAGTGTTTTAGGGTCTCTGCCGGGGTTCGCGTGCCAGACACACATTATCCCCATTCTGTCCAGACTTGCCCCGCCGGATCATTCAGAGTGTCGTCATTCCCTCCCTCAGGATGTTGCTCTTCCATTGGAGGCTTTGAAGACAGGTTTTTACCAGGCTGCACATTCCATTCCAAAATCAAAGTTTACAGAAAACCAGCTATTAAACTTTGCAATATGCATATACAGTATATGCTTTATCATATACATACAGTTTTTTATTTTAATTTATATTCATGCACACAATCTACCATTAAAGCATTTGTGTTCAGTAAGACTTCTTTTTTTTTTTTTTTTTTTTTAAAGTCTCTTTTGCTCACCATGGCTGCATTTATTTGATCAAAAATACAGTAAAAACAGCAATGGTGTGAAATATTATTACAAATTAAAATAACAGTTTTTTATTTGAATATATTTTGAAATGTTATTTATTCTTGTTATGACAAAACTGAATTGTCAGCATCAATTACCTTCGTCATCAGTGTCACATGATGCTTCTTATCAAACTTATCAAAGCATATTCAAGATTTTGTGCAGTTTTATATTGCCTGCAAAATAATTGCAGTTATACAGTAAATATCAAATATATTGCCCAACACTAATTAAATATCCAATGTGATGTGACATTTCCCAACATATGGGGTAGAAGCACCAAAATAGACTGTAACAATGACAGCATGACAACTGTGACACGATGTGTGATACACTGTCAAGCCAGTGATACAGTTTTCTTGTTGGCACTGTAAGCATGAATACCTCTGTATGGTAAAGCCAATCTTTCATCTTATTTCTGTGGACCTCAGTCATGGTTTTCAAAGGTAATATCCTGCAAACAAAAAGACCTTGTTTGCTGTTCTTTCTGATGCCCCGGTGCTGCAGACACGCTGTCACTCTGCATCTGTAAGCCTGGCACTATCACTCAATGCATCAGGCTGCATAATTCTTCCCTGGCCTTCGGTTTCTAACTGACTCCTTCCTGCTTCTGTCTTTGAGGAGCTGCTGACAACCTGGGCCAAGCTGCAGCCTCGCAGTCCCTTCCCGCAGGGCCTGGGTGTCTTGACTTGAATCTGACAAGCCTTCCTCCTCCTCCCCACCCCCACATCTCTCCCTCTATCTTTGTCTCTTGCTCTCTCTTACCCTCCTACTTACTAACACGGGCTGAAAGTGATAGCTCACCTCAGCGTACAGCTCCGTCAGAACACTGTACCATCTTGAGAGTTTGGAGAGAAATGAGATCCTGTCTGAATTCCTCATATAAAGATGTAGGTGTTGTGTGGTGTTGTCCAGTATGGAATCAAGTGTTTGAAATGTTGGTTTTGGACTGCAGGATCTTTGACAGCGGCATAACAAAAATTTGGGATTTGACTTTTTCCTACAAATTTTTAGAATAAAAATAAATAAATAAATGAAAAATTAAAATTGAATTAAATTAATAAAATTAAAATAAAAAATAATAAAATAAATAAAAGTTTTATTTTATTTTTTATATTTTATTTCTGATGTTGGTTTTGGATGGCAGGATCTTTGACAGTAGCATAACAAAAATTTTAAATGAATAATATTTTTAGAATTAAAAATAAATAAATAAAAGTTATACAGTAAAACTGTATTTAATTTATTTATTTATTTATTTATTTATTTTCACTAATGGTCAGAGACTTATGGTTCCCATTATACCAGTGGGATATTCCAGATTTAGATTATTTTTTTGTACTGTCTAGTATGAAAAAGTGTTTGAATTGTTGGTTTTGGACTGCAGGATCTTTGACAGTGGTGTAAAAATCTTAAAACAATTTTTCTTGAAAAAAAACTGCAGAATTAAAAACAATTAAAACAAACAAAAAATATTATATTTTTGTTTTATTTTTTTATATATAATATAATTATATAATTATTTTTATTTTATTTTATTTTATTTCTAATAGTCTAAGACATTTTGATCCCACTCTACCCACTCTAATGCTTTCAAGCTGCCCTGTATGTTCTGGCATTGTTCAGTGGTATCTCAGGGGAAGGAGGTGTGAGCAGCCGGTGCTGTTGAGCATCTTCTCCTGGGAGCCGACCTGTGAAGCACTACCCACCTGCCCCCACCTCCACCTCCCCTCAGGATAAGAGAATTTTTAGAGCTGTGTAATGACTGGAAGGAAGTGCAGGGGGAGATGAAAGATAGAGAAGTGGCTCAATCCCTTGTAGTGGTTATGAGCAACTTCCTAAAGCCCTGAGCCATGTCACGCCATTCTTTCATACTGTTGCCTCAAATAAATTCTAATTTCTGACTTCTGGCTATTTACTGTTACGTGGCTCTTCCGAAAAAGCGCTCTGTTGAAAAGAAAAGCACAGTTTAGTTTCGTTCTGGATTTTCTTAAAGGATTAGTTCGCCCCAGAATGAAAATTCTGTCATCATTTACTCATCCTCACGTCGTTCCAAACCTGTATGGCTTAATTTTTTCCTGTGGAACATAAAAGAAGTAATTCTTAAGACTTGTACTGTTTGTTTTTGACATAAAATTACATTGAATGTTGACTGAGGCTTTCATGATTTGAAGTGGATGCAAAAGAATCATAAAAATAGTTTGTATGACTCATGCTCTATATTCGAAGTCTTATGAAACTATGCAGTACTTTTGTTTGAGAAACAGACCGAAATCTAAGTTATCAAAAATGTTTTTATTCACCTTAGCACTCATTGATGTGTTTATAAGGGAAGTAGAGATGTCTGATTTGTGAACAAATTATTCTTTTGAATATGATCTTTTCAATGAATCAGGCAATCCAGTTCACTATATCAGGTTTGAAGGATTTGTTCAAACTTCTCAAGTTCAGTGATTGACTCTGTAATCAGTTTGCAGAGGTTAAAAGTTCACTGAAAGATTACTGGTGAAATAAAGTTTTAAATTTGGGTTTGTTCTTCACATTAAGCTATTGTGTGATTTTTATGTTAATATTTTTATGTTAACTCTTTCCCGGCCCGCGTTTTTGATGATTTTCACTAAAATTTCGTGGCCCCCAGACTATTTTGTTGTATGAATATCTCAACAAGCAATAGCCTACATCAAAATAAAGATCAGACTCTCTACTTTAAAACAAAAAATCTGTTTTATTCTAGCTTCAAGCATTGTTTTTTAATGAACACTTGAATGTAGGTAGGTTTCATAAAAAAGCAACATTTTGAGCAAAAAGCTGAGAAAATCACATTTTTGTCAAATACTACATCTGGATCATATTCAGTAATATTATCAAAGCAAAGATGCATTAGGTGGCTTCCATCAGTACTCCCAAAGCTTGCACAGGCCTTTACCACTTTCTGGACTGACGTTTCACTCTCTAACAATAGGCAGTTTTCATTTATATGCAGTCAGTGTTGATGATCACATTATTTTAGGGTGACCATACTTGCCATTTTTCCCGGACACGTTTTTGCCAGGATTGGTTTTGGCTTTGTTTTCCTGTTTTCATACTTGCTGAAGGTAATGATGGAGTTTGACCAATAACATGCAGGCATTGTACATAATGGACCAATCATGGTGTGTATGAGAATGTGGGATCTACGGTCAAAGCAATGCAATTACGTGAGAGACGGGAAAACTGGACATCGTGTTGGTTTCATACGGATTACTTTATCACAGAATATTTGTTTTAGACTTGACTTGCTTCATTTAAAAATAGACATTTCAAGCTTTCTATACATATATTTCTCATGTATTTGAGGCGAGTATTCGCGGAGATTCATGTTGTTTCATTTACGTGTCTGTGAAGAGAGGTGACAGAGACAGAGCCGGCAGAGAACGCACCCTGTTTATTTTATTAATTTTAGAAAAGCACATTGTTGCGTTGTTATTATGACTGTACAGAAATAAAAGTAGACCCTTTGCAGTTTCAAATGATACCTTATTCTTATCTGTACGATCAAAACTGACAGAGTATTTTTAGTTCTTTTCGTGGTCATAAAGAAAATACGAGACAGCCCGCACCAGTGCGGGCTTCGACCCCAGGGGGTTAAAGATACAGAAATTCAAAGTAACAATGTAGTGTAATGAGTAACAAAATTTTGCTACTTTTAAGTAACATTCAAGAACAACATTTAAATGGCACTGTTTTCAACTAAAAATGAAATACTTTTTATGTGTTTTGGCCTATGTGTTTTGGGGGCCTGAAAATGCAAACTTTTAAAAACAGGTTTTTAAAATGCTAGTTTTAAAAACGGTACAGTTATTGCCTACAAAAAGCAAATTTTTGAAAATGGTGATGTCATCCACATGCATATTATGTGTTCACAAGTGTTGCTCTACCAAATGACACTGTCAACTACTGGCCTGGCATTCGTAATGCAGCGTTTAAGTCATTTTTTTGCAGATCATTTTAACATTGTCTTCTGTACATGAAAAACTCAAAAGTATATTGTTGTCATGTAAACATACTGTAAATATTGTATGTATGACCGAAACTCTCAGTTGTTGAAACCCTAAGACTGGCAAGGGAGGCTTCCAAGTCTTCATTACTCATCTTGCTGGATCTGTCCGCTGCTTTTTTACGGTCAACCACCAGATCCTCCTGTCAACCCTATTGAGAAAGGGCATCTCAGGAACCGCACTCCAGTGGTGTGTCTTATCTCTCAGTTAGGTCTTTCAAGGTATCTTGGAGAGGTGAGGTATCCAAGTCGCAACATCTACCTACAGGGGTGCCCCGGGGCTCAGTTCTTGGACCACTTCTCTTCTCTGTGTACATGGCATCACTAGATTCTGTTATTCAGAAACATGGCTTTTCATATCACTGCTATGCTGATGACACTCAACTCTACCTTTCATTCCATCCTGATGATCCGACAATAGCTGCTCACATCTCAGCATATCTAACAGACATTTCTTGCTGGATGAAGGACCATCACCTTCAACTCAACCTAGCTAAGACAGAACTGCTTATAGTTTCAGCAAACCCATCACTTCATCACAATTTCACCTTCAAGTTAGGCTCATCAACCATAACTCCTTCAAAAACAGCCAGGAACCTTGGAGTTGTGATTGATGATAAGCTGAATTTTTCAGACCACATTGCTAAAACTGCCCAGTCCTGCAGATTTGCTTTATACAATATTAGGAAGATCAGGCCCTTTCTTTTGGAACATGCAACAGAACTTTTTGTTCAAGCTCTTGTTTTGTCCAGACTGGATTATTGCAATACTCTCTTGGCAGGTCTTCCAGCCAATTCCATCAAACCACTACAATTAATCCAAAATGCCGCTGCAAGATTAATCTTTAATGAGCTGAAAAGAACGCATGTTACACCTCTGTTCATCAATTTGCACTGGTTACCAATAGCTGCTCGCATAAAATTCAAGGCATTAATGTTTGCCTACAAAACCACCTCTGGCTCTGCACCCCTTTACCAAAATTCAGTAGTTCAGACCTATGTGCTCTCTAGAAGCTTGCATTCTGCGAGTGAACGACGCATTATTGTGCCATCCCAAAGAGGCACAAAATCACTTTCACTGACTTTTTCATTCACTGTTCCCACCTGGTGGAATGACCTGCCCAACTCAATCCGAGCAACTTAATCCTTAGCCATCTTCAAGAAACGGCTAAAAACACATCTCTTCCATCTTTATTTGACCCACTCAAGTACTCTCTATTCTAATTCTATTTTATCTATCTGTCTTCTTTTTATTAAAAAAACCCACACACACTTGACTCTATCACTCACTCTATCAATTGCATATTTATTCTCTAACTGCTAGCTTTTCTTGAAAAACTAACACTAGCTTTCTTTTTTCTATTCTATCTATTTGTTTCTTTAAAAAAACAGTAGGTTTCTTTTTTCTATATTCTATCTACTTGTTTTCTTAAAAAAAAAAAACCTTGCTACATGTACTGCGTTAGGCTAACAGAGACTTGTCATAGCACTTGCATGTTGTTGCTCTTTTGTTGGTTTCGATTGCTTCTATTGTCCTCATTTGTAAGTTGCTTTGGATAAAAGCGTCTGCTAAATGACTAAATGTAAATGTAAATATTGTTTCACATGTGCATATCAGACAAGATTGCTTTCATGCTAACTCAGGACCAGACTGTTGCCTCCCATTTTCAAGGTGTTGTATTTTGTTGCACATTCAAATTCGGGAAACAGTTTTTATACTAACAAAACTAAAAACGAATATAAAACTAATATATGACATATATGACAATATATATATATATATATATATATATATATATATATATATGACAAAACTAATATATGACATACAACACGACCAGACTTGTTACACAACCACAGCTGAAAATGCCTTAAAATTGAGTTTTTAAAGGCGTAATTTTCTAGTGTTCTGGATGACACCAGTACTCATTATCATGAATGATGAGCACTGTGACTGAACGGCTTTAAGGACCATGAGGGATAAAGCTAATGAAAGGACAGGCTTTGCAGCAGTAAAGTGAAGCTCTCTTTTTCCTTCATTCAATCAATTTATTTATTCATTTATTCATGATTAGTCAATAGATGTCGTTAACACTGCATGTCTTTAGCACTTGTCTAATCATCAGTCAACGCCTTTGCCCAAGCTGTAGCACTTTTCGCTGCTGTCCTCATAACCTTGAGTTTTACAAGGAACTAAAGGGGATTTAGCGCATGTTGCAGACTGTGAAAGAGCCATCAGCGAGTGCAGTCCAATCCCAGGGGATGAAAGTCAATCTGTCCTGGCTGTGAGTGTAACCTTCGTCCTGTAAATCAATGACACGCACACTGACCGCCTCTTCAAGCCCCAGGACAGCAGCTGGGGCACCTTAGTCTGTAAAAACTGCACTGCCTTTCCTATTCGTTGCTCTTCATCATAGTGCTGTATATATGTGCAAGCTTCAGCATGCCTTTTTTGCCCTACTAAATCAAGTAAATCACTTGATTTATGTGTTTTTATGTGTCGTTGGGGCTTTAGTCTGTTTGGGAACACGTATGGCCTGTGTTTAACAATATGTAGCACTAAGATTCATTGATATTTAGATTTTTAGATTCCAGGGTCATTACTTCACTTGGATTATTTTACTCCAGAGAATTGAGCTGCAATTACAGCTTCAGGAAATTTGTGTGAACCCTTTGTACTTGTTTCACGCAAATAGCAGTATTTTATACTGTAGGTCAGAACGGATCTGATCAACATCTTCCATCTTGTCACACTGTTTGAACTCCAGGTTAACTGACCCTTGAGCTTAGTTACCTTTTAAAGTCATTGGTTTAGGGATTTATATACTTTTTCCACCCTACTGTGAATGTTTACACAGTGAAATTATTTGTAGCACAACATTTTTGTCTGTTAAAATGAGTATCCCTAGTGAAAAATAAATATACTAAAATGTATTTGAAATACATTTACTTCATGATAAGTATACTACAAATATATTTATATATTTATGTACTACTTAAAAATACCCTGCAATTGTACTTTTAGTATACTAAGCTGGTATACTTATAGGGCCAAATTTACTATCAGCTTGCGCCAGTGCAAACCCTCATTTGACATTAAAAACTACTGTCAGGATTTGCTAAAACACGCAGTGGGAAATTAGCGCTAAAAAGGCATGGACACAGTTATTTTTGTGACTCACCTTATTGAATATGTATTTGTATGAGTTTCCTTTTCGATCAGTAAATTTATGGGAGGAGAGTATTGAAATGAATCACGCAACATGATTTACTAAGATTTGCGCTCGTCAATTCACTGGTATTTGTGGCATTATTTAACACCCAAAAAAGCATGTCTTAAAGCAGATTGTAATTTGCGCTGCTCTTGGTAGATTGTGCTGGTCATTATGGAAATGAGATGTTGCTTCTGTGTTCTTTAATGTGCACATTATCAGTAAATCACTCGCAGAATTTTCCCTTCCCATCAGCGCTTTTATGGAATTGCGCTCTAACGCTAATTTGCCCTGTTTAGTAAATCTGTCCCTTAAAGTCTCATAAATTGGAACAACTGATTTTGTGCTTAATGCTCTTTAATTGTGCAGAAGTAATGCTGAAGTACAACTAAAGATGCTTATTCACAGCGTTTTTGATTGTCAGTTCTTCCACCCAGTTGTGTTTCTCTTCTGCTTCGCACAGCCTTCTAAGTGGAGTTAGAAATGGCATCCTGAATACCACTTTTCAGTGAAAAGGTCACCAGCTGTCCAGAATGCATCAGCATGCCACTTCAGAACATGGTAGTGGCCTTTCACACTTGTGCACCGAGAAAGTTAAGGGCAATGTTCATTTTTAGGCACTCTTAAGGTCTGTGTACACGTTATCTGTCAGACTACTCAGCTGTGATGCTCACTGTGTAACATTATGTTACATCAATCCAGTGTTCTTCTTTATGATAATAATTTTCAAACTTCCTTCTTGTCTTCTAGCTTTATTTGCTTCTTTTCAGTATGTAGGAACCACACAGTATTACACATCCAGAGATGTTATCTTGTAATTTATTTCTTAATTCTGTGCACTGCCACTAGGGTTTTAGACTTCAGTTTGCTCTCAAGCGAAAGTCTTTGGATGAGGGAGATGAATGGGAGAGAGTTTCATGGCAGACAGGGAATAAACTAGGCTTATACTGAATTAACTTGGACTTTTTCAGTCCCGTTAAAAAGTTTTTTACCCTCTGGAGTAAGACTGAAAGGGACATGATGGGCATTTGGAAACTTTGTTTAGAGCACTTTGTTTGGATGTTTTTGTGGTGTGCTTTAAAACCAAATAGGGCCATTTAAAGTAAAGCCTCTGTTGGCTGCTCAGTACTTTGAAAAATCACGTCTTTGCTGATAAGCAGGGAAATGTTTGCATTTAATTAGCTGTGATGAAAGAACAGTGTTTAAAAGCATAAATATGTGTTTTGACTGCAGATTGCATTAACAGATAAATGTTAGCTGAAAACTCTCATATGAAACATTTATTTGCATGTCAGTTGACAAAGCAGTGTTGACCAGAGGAACATTAGCAGCATTGTTTATTCAGTCATGGCCAAAAATATCGGCACCCTTGGTAAATATGATCAAAGAAGGCTGTGAAAATTAATCTGTATTGTTAATCCTTTTGATCTTTTATTTAAAAAATTCACAAAAACCTAACATTTCATTGGATAATAAGAATTTAAAATGGGGGAAATATCATTATGAAATAAATGTTTTTCTCAAATACACGTTGGACACAATTATTGGCACCCCTAGAAATTCTTATGAGTAAAATATCTCTGAAGTATATTCCCATTCATATTCACAATTTTGAGCACTCCAGGGTGATTATGAACATGAAATTATCCAGCCATGGCTTCCTGTTTCACAGAAATATAAATAGGAGGGAAAACAAAGCCCAAATTCCCTTAATTGTCCATCACAACGAGAAAAAATAAAATAATATATTTCTGATATGCAGCAAAAGATAATTGAGCTTCACAAATTAGTGAAGTGGCTTTAAGAAAAGAGCTAGAGCAGTGAAAATTCCCATTTTCACCATCAGGGCAATAATTAAGAATTTCCAATCAACATAAAATGTTATGAAACTGCCTGGAAGAGGACGTGTGTCTGTATCGTCCTAATGCACGGTGAGGAGGAGAGTTTGAGTGGCTAAAGACTCTCCAAGGACCACAGCTGGAGAATTGTAGAAAATAGTTGAGTCTCCGGGTCAGAAAAGCTTAAAAAAAAATTGTCACAGCACCTACATCACCACATGTTGTTTGGGAGGGTTTCAAGAAAAATTCTCCTAGCTCATCCAAAAACAAACTCCAGCATATTCAGTTATCAGACACGACTGGAACTTCAAATGGGACTGGCTTCTATGGTCAGATGAAACTAAAAAAATTAGCTTTTTAGCAGCAAACACTCAAGATGGGTTTGGTGAACACAGGGATAAAAAGTACCCCATGTGTACAATGAAATATACTGCTGTATTTTTGATGTTGTGGGCCTATATTTCTGCTGGAGGTCCTGGACATCTTGTTTAGACACATGGCATCATGGATTCTATCAAATACCAACAGATAAAAAATCAATAAGTGACTGACTCTGTTAGAAATCTTATAATGGGCCATGTTTGGATCTTCCAACCATACAATAATCCAAACACAAACCTCAAAAACAACACAAAAATGGGTCACTGAGCACAAAACCAAGCTTCTGCTATGGCCATTCCAGTCCTCTGACCTGAACCCTGTAGAAAATGAGTGAGGTGAACTGAAGAGAAGAAGCACCAACATGGAGCTGGGAATCTAAAGGATCTGGAGAGATTCTGGATGAAGGAATGGTATCTGGTCTCTTGTCAGGTGTTCTCTAACCTCATCAGGCATCATAGGAGACAATTTAGAGCTGTTAAACTGGCAAATGGAGGTTTAAAAAAGTATTGAATAAAAGGGTGTCGTTAATTGTGGCCAATGTGTATTAGAGAAAAACATTTACTTCATAATGATATTTCCCTCATTTTCATAATGATATTTTAAATTCATATTATCCAATGAAAGGTTAGATTTTTGTGAATTTTTAAAATAAAGGATCAAAAGGATTAACAATGCAGATTAATTTTCAGCCTTCTTTGATCATATTTATCAAGGGTGCCGATATTTTTGGCCATGACTGTATGTACAAATAAAATAAATGCATGCAAATAAATATTTCTTTACATTTATATTATTTGATATAAGTTCATAGATTTTCTGCAAGATTTTTGACGTTTCAAGTTGCTTTTATTTGATAAAAATGCATTAAAAACAGCAATATTATGAAATATTATTACTATTTAAAATATCTGTTTTCTACTTTAATGCATTTTAAAATGTAAATTATTTATGTGATGACAAAGCTGAATTTTCAGCATCATAACTCTAGTCATCAGTGTCACATGATCCTTCAGAAATCATTCTAATATGCCGATTTGGTGCTTAAAGAACATTTCGTATTATTATCAATGTTGAAAACAGTTGCTCCATTTTCAGGATTCTTTTACAAATAGAAAGTTAAAAACAGCATTTTTTGGAAAGAGAAGTCTTTTGTAACATTATAAATGTCTTTACTGTGACTTTTGGATGGTACAGTGAATATAGCATCTTTTTCATCTTCTGCATGTTATGCAATTGAATCTTGCATCAACTATTCCAATGTTTCTCCTTTTAATCACTCCAACAACACAGAATCTCCCTTTAAATCTTTCCGTTTTTATCTTCCCAAAATGTAATCTTATTTCACATGCTGTCCAGTTTCCTATAGAACAACTTTAAAATCCTGGCTTCTTTCCAGTAGCTAGTTTAAGCTGAGAAACATCACCATAGGCAGTCCAGTAACTCCCCATGTTACCTATTTGACAGGTCGAAAGCAGTTGTTTCAGGCGGCACAAATTGGCATTCTCTCTCTGCATGAATTTGCAGGAGAGATCCCTCTTTTTGAGAAAAGATTTGTGGCAAGCCACTCAAAAAAGTAACAAGTGACTAATGCTGTTCAAACATGTCCTTCCAAAAGAGGCGGCTCAGTTGGAACTCTCCCAGAGGGGAGAATAGGCTCGCCACAAACAACCTGAGAGCTATTAGCATGAAGCTCGACAGTCAGGGGGCCCAGCTTTTACTCGCCATGTCCTTGCGCTGAAGCCATTCAGCAAACAAGCTGTCATTATTCCGCCTGATGAGCCAGCAAACACTGGGCATTGAAAGGTCAAGAAAAACCACAGTCCTGCTCTCATTGTCACGTCCCTCTCATCCTGAATCGTTATATGTGTTGTTTTTTCCTTTCTGCTTCTAGTGTTCTCACTCTGGCTCCTTTGCCACCTCCTCTTCAAGTCCTGTTAAGATTTGCACTGGTCTGACAATAAGGAGAACCGCACTACTGCTTTTCTAAGTTTAGTATATAATGGTTCTTTCAACCAGTTGACATGTTAGTGTAGACTTTGCCAAACTTCAAATGACATGCTACCATGCGTGACTTCAGTAATAACAAATATTTTACTTTAGGGGCATATTGATGGACATTAGAACATTGGCAGTGTAGCCATTTAATTTGACGTAGAAAACAAGATGCTAAATTGCAGTTTGAATTTGAATGCAAGGAAATGGAGGTCCATCCATCCATCCATTTGATTTTTGAAGATTTATTGATTTTTGGCAGGACAGTTTTACATTTTTGAAAGAGGTCCCTTGTGCTCTTATGCTGCATTTATTTGATCAAAAGTACCGTAAAAACAGTAATATTATGAAATGTTATAATTTAAAATAACTGTCTCCTGTTATTTTTTTATTTTTATTTTCAGTTGTTCAAAAAGAGCAGCTTTATTTGAAATAAAAATCTTTTGTAACATTACAAATATCTTTTCTGTTACTTTTGATAAATTTAATGTGTCCTTGCTGAATAAAAGTATTAATTTCTTTAAGAAAAGTCATAATAAATAAAAAAATATATTTTTTGTAAATAAAAATATTTTAATAATATTTCATCATAATAATCATGTTTTTAATAATATAATAATCATTAATAATAATAATAGTAATCATATTTTTTAGTGCTGTCAAACAATTAATCGCGATTAATCGCATCCAAAATAAAAGTTTTTGTTTACATAACATATGTGTGTGCACTGTGTATATTTATTATGCATATATAAATACGCACTGGTACAGTATATATTTTGAAAATATTTACATGTATTTACATGTATATATTTATATTAATATAATTTATATTATATATAAATATATTTAATATACAAATATAACATGTTTTCTTAAATATATACATGCATTTGTGTTTATATATACATAATAAATATACACAGTACCCACACATGTATTATGTAAACAAAAACTTATTTTGGATGCGATTAATCGTTTGACAGCACTAATTTTTTAAATAAATTACCTTTTGTGGATCAGAATGGAAGAACAATTTATTTGCCAGAATGCATTACCTGTGTTGAATTTCTTTGAATTACAACTTAAATTCCTCCTCCTGTTATTCCCATGTAAATTCCATTTTTATGTTTTGAGTTGTGACCAATTTAATTGATATTGTTATTATTATTATTATTATTTTTTATTTGTTATAGTTAATAACAAAACAACAACAAAAGAAACTGTGGCCTCTACTGGGTCAGGCATTTTTCTAAGTGGACTAGTTGATAACAGCAACCTGCTAAAATGTCCATGTCATGCTTCGGGTAAATAAAAATGTTTTTGAAGTGCAATTGACACACCAGTATAATCTCGCAGTATTTCTGAAATGTTTGATTAATGTCACCTCAGTAGAGATGTCCTTTTTGAGCGTGCAGAGGCTGTGCATAATTGCTACTTTCAATATTTAATCATCAGTGACCTTTATGTGTGCACACTGGAGGTTCTGCCATGCTAAAAGACTACACTTTGTTGTTGTTTCTAGTGCCACCATGAATTCCTGATCTCAACATCACAACAAAGGTGGTAATTAAACCACTCAGTGGGTGGAGAGGACTTTCCTACAGATATAATAGCTGCATGAGGACGTAAATGATCGTTTTTGAAGTCTCTCATCATGAACCGGTTATACTGACTGCCGGATAATTCCTTTGTTCTGTTTCTGCTGCAGTTTTCCATTAACCAATCAGTGGAGCCGCAGTGGCATTACAGCGAGTTATTAATACAATGATGTCCACTTTCAAAAGACGAAGGGATTGGGAATGTATTTGCGCTATTAATTGCTAAACTATTTCTTGCTATAGATATAGAAAAGGGTTGGATTATCCTGGAGAGGTTATGTTATCTATCCTGAAACTGAAGAAAAGGAGAGACTCTCACGTTGACTTGCTCCATAGTTGAATTTGGGCCTTTTTTAGGGGGAGGAGAGTTTACATTAGAACAGGCTCAATAATGTGGATTACACCTACTATCGCTTACTTGTATTCAAACACTTGCTTGATCCTCGAGAAACTGTTTCAGAGCGGGCCATTCAATCAAAAAGCAGTGAAAGAAAGCACTGTTAAATAATCTTGTGTCCATCCAAGTCTGTGCTCTAATCCTCTTTTTTTAATGAGCAGTGGTCAGGGATAAGACTCGACCTTGGTGCTTTGGAATGACATTCCGCCTTTCTCTGCCTTTAAAGGAGATCACAGGGAAGGGAGAGAGAACGTTTCTTCCACTCGGTCTATGGATTTGTGTGCGGAGAAGCTTTTAATAGCTTTTCATTTTGTGACATTTGAAAATGGTGTATAATATTCAACTCTCACAGCTTTTAATGTTTTGAATAAGCTTTGGTTTTATAGATGACAACAATGTGATTATAATTTGTATTTAATAGGTAGATTTATCCAGCAAGGACACATTACATTTATCAGAAGTAACGGTAAACTCATTTATGCTACAAAAGATTTCTATTTCAAATAAATGCTGTTCTTTTGAAGTTTAAAATAAATCAAAACTGAAAACATAGATAGATAGATAGATAGATAGATAGATAGATAAATAGATAAATAGACAGATTTTCAGATCCCATTCCTTCAGTTTTCAGTGCCACAATATTCTTCGGAAATCATTAAAATATTGCTGATTTGGTATTTGAATGATTTCTGAAGAATACTGTGGCACTGAAAACTGAAGAAATGTGTTCTGAAATATATATATATATATATATATATATATATATATATATATATATATATCCATCCACCCACTCAATAGTAATTTTTAGTAATAATAATTTTTAGTAATAAAATAATTAATAAATAATTAAATAATTACATTTTTAAAATAATTTTTATATTTGTAATTGTTCTAACAATCATGCACAAAGTGAGTTTTTTATGCTCTAGCACCACTTTTGCTTTCTTCATCAGTTTTGCCTATAAATCATGCAAATTTCATATACCTGAGAAAGGGACTGGTTTACACGTTTGGTTCAGAGTCTAGCATGAACTTGTGTGAATGAAATAGTGCTAATAGGATTAGACTCCAAATTACAGGATTTAGTTTTTGTGTGCCAGTGTTTTCCAGGCGTATAGTGAACACTGACCTTCATAAATCCCCCTGCCTGGTGTGATAGCAGAGCGCATGCACAGCGGTGCCCGTTCATAAATCCCCCTGCCTGGTGTGATAGCAGAGCGCATGCACAGCGGTGCCCGCAAATGCGATGCACTAAACGAAGGAAGTGCACTGCAAATTTCTCCGGTGGGCTGAGAGGTGAGGAACAGCTGCAGACAAGCTTTATGGGTGAGAAGCTTTTACTGACAGCTTTGATGGAAGGCCATCTCGTTTTTTGACAACGTGAAAAGAAAAGTCCCCGTCGTCCTAGACTCTCACAGGATTTAGTGCTTTTAGAAGCTTCTACAGCCTCTTAGCGTGTTCTTTTTCCATTTGGAAAAGTGCATAGTGAAAGGTATTTTGCAATGAAAAGACAAGCAAGGTATTTTTAGGCACTTCCTCCGTCGGTCTGTGTGTATGGGGGGTTGGGACGGCAGGGGACTTAAGCCAGTGTGTAAGAGAACTGACCTCAGTGGCGATTGCAAGTCACTAGAGCATGGTGCAACTCCCAAGGCTCTAGCTGACCTTTAGCCACAAACACTCTTGATTTCTCACTCACTGTCTCCTTGAGATACACGTAAATGGGCTGTGCTGACTTCAGTGAATTCTAGGCAGCTCCTCCTCACAAGAGTGCATGGGAATCCTGCTTTTGTGACCCAGGAAGTGAGCATCAGAATGGTTTCCACAACAACCCTGCTTTGCAATGTGGAATCAAAAAGAAATAAAAAGGAATGAGAGAGAAAGAGTGACGCATTTTTGAAAAATTACAAATTAGATCTATTAATATCTCATTTGTTTCTCCTGCGCAGGAATGGGTCTCCGTGTTTTTATCCAGAGCAAGATACCCTTTTTATCTGTTAATAATTATTATGTTTTCTAATTCAGTTGAACACAATATATATATATTGAGCACCATTTAACATATTAGAATGATTTATTAATGATCACGTGACACTGAGGTCTTGAGTAAAGGCTGCTAAATTCATCACAGGATTAAATTATATTTTAAAATATATTAAAATATTTTTTAAATTGTAATAATATTTCACAATATTGTTTTTACTATAATAATACAAGCACAAGCCACACAAAATTTTATGGATCCCAAACTACTGAATGATAGTGTACTGTATAATTTAAGAATTTTGTAATTTTCTTAAAGAATATAGAAAGCAAAATCAGTGAAAGTAGTGAAAAAAACAGGAAAATTGGGTCTTATTTTTTTCTATCCAATAACAGTGGCCACAGACTTTCCATTTTGCTCCAAGTTGGTCCTTAATTTAGGCTGAGACAGCTCAGTGTTCAGCAGTGATGCCTAACAGGCAGGTTTGTCTGATGGAGGGAGAATGATGGTGGGCACCGTGGGCCCCTCGCTCTCCTCGGTGACCAAATAAGGGCAGTCTGCAGACTCAGTGCTTATGGAGGAGACAGGGGGCACGGAGTTGGCACAGCTCAGGCTTAGCAGAGCCTCCGGTCTCATTTATAACAAATCTGTCCATCAAAAGCCGATGTCATGCTTATTATGTTCTGGTGAGAGACAAGACATGTTATGTTAGGATTGACTACTAAATCTATCTTAGCTGTGCACAGAGGAACTTAAAGGCATACATTGTTAGTGTCATTTCTATAATGCATAAAGTGATGAGGAATTGTTCACGAAATATACGGGTAATTTATTTTATTTTATTTTTTATTTTTTCCCCCAAAATATGAAGCATATGGTAAAAAGATATGTCAGCCCGTATTGAGTTTGTGATTGCTCTATTGACTAGGTGATTGCTATAAATTTTATTTTTATTTGTTATTTTATTTTATTTCCCCAAAATGTGCT
The DNA here is from genome assembly GCA_021397915.2 of Tor tambroides. Lineage (NCBI taxonomy): Eukaryota > Metazoa > Chordata > Actinopteri > Cypriniformes > Cyprinidae > Tor > Tor tambroides. Next base: position 13,011 of record JAFVLL020044091.1, on the reverse strand, counting down.
GAATAAGAGGTAAAAGGATACAGTTTTTTTTAATGAAGTGATATAATGTGTGGTTGTTTTAAAATTGTGTTCTACAGTATAATGAAATTAGTAGTTTAGTTTTCTTAACATATTGCTTTCAGCAACCAACATATCATCAAAGAAAAATGGGGGGGGGAGTGGAATATAATTTTAAGCTGTTTTTCAAAGCAGTGGGTAGTGCCTGCTCTTTACAAAGGGGGTTCGAGAAAAAGCATTAGACCGTGACCTAGAAAGGAGGACCTTGAGAAAACACTGGCGTTAACGAAACCCCTGCTCAGCAATCTTAACCTTCAGTTGTAGATTAACTGGGAGGTTTTCCTTGAACTCTTTGAAGTGGGTTTATTCAGCTGAAACGCCTCCAATACCTGGACTGTGGGCTGGATCTAGAACAATGGTAGGCCTACCGTATGTTGGTTGAACATGACTTATCATATTGCATTTAAAATGGTGTATGTGCATATAAGTCAAAGCTTGAGGTGGTCTTCCTGTGGGAAAGACGTGTTGTGCATGAGATTGCCTCTAAAAATGCTCTTTGAAGGTTCCTTGCAGATAAGGCCTAGTGGATGAACATGTTGGATTTTCTTTGTTTTTTCAAACTGACAGACACACTATTAACTGAATAAACTTTCTATAGCATACGAACTTGCCACCTAATATCTCCCACATGCAAAACAACTCTTATAAAAACCTCTAAGGAAACTATTGAGTTCATTTTGTGCAACCAAAGGTCTTTTTGATTTGCACTGAGGAGAATGTGATCAGTTTTGAATTGCTACTTCGACATAGTTACTGTATTTTGTCAGTCGGAGGAACAAAGCCTCTAGTGACATTTCATCTCACGTCTTTCCTCAAAGGTGACGTGAATCCTGTTTATTCGCCGTGTCACAGGCTTCGGTGAAGTCCAAAAATCTGTGAATCTCGAATTCTCTTTCATCAAAAGCACGTTGACGCAGCCAATTATTCTGCAAAATGTCGGACTTTGAAGATGAGCCAGGTACTTCAGCTCAGATCTGAATCATCTGTCATTCTCGGTTAATTTCTTCGATCTGACAGGGTTTCATCGAACTCATTTTCTTGCAGTTTGGAGATGTTTTCTCTGCCAGCGCTTGTTATGGTTCATAAAAGCAGCTCTCACAAATGCTTCAAGTGAAACTCTATCATTGGAAAATGTCTTCTTGTTTTCTTGATCCATATTTGTCAAGGTTAGAATGTGAAACATTTTAGACGACGCACCTTTAAAGGGTATTTGTTGAGTTATTTAACTTTTCTTTTGTGAATCTTCCTCATTGACCGTGCTAGATGTTTGGATTTATGTTTTTTTTTTTTTTTTTTTTTAGAATTATAGGTGTAAAAATACTTAAAACAGGTGCTACTATTCAGCTTTACACACACGCACATTCATGTGAACTATAAAACACCTGGACGTGTGCGTCTCGCCCTTTGCGTGAAAGGGAAATGGGGATCGTTGAACGTGACGGGTTTGCAGAGCGTGACAAGTGGACAGTGGAGGAAGGAGAGGAGGAGTGCGGGGTGGGTACGGCCTGTGTAGTGCTGCCAAAAGCAAACAAACCACAGTCCACTGATAGCTCAGTACAAAGAAGCCAGAAAAGAACAGACCTATAGATTGAAGTCTCTCTCTTTCTCTTGCCCACTTCCTCTCTATCTCTTACTCTCTCTTAACATGCCAGCTGCACTGGACCGGACAAACAGTACATGCCAAATGCTGATTGGACGAGTCCGTCATACAGATCAAGCTTTCTCTTTGTTATATAAAAATTGTGTGTGTGTGTGTGTGTGTGTGTGTGTTTATGTATGTGTGCAAAACTTGCCATTTTCTGTTGAAACAGGAAGGATGTTGGTCATAACATATATCAATTGATAAACTATTATCTAACATAAAATTAACTATGAAAAGTATGAAAAGTAGCTAGTTTTAAATTTGTCATATCGCTGTATTCCCCTCTTTAAAATATTAATTTTCTCAGTTTTATTCTGCAGGTAAACTCAATAGCAATGTCATATTTTTTTTTTTTGCATAATCTGTTGAATTAATGATAAATACATTCATTGTTTTTTTTAGTTGTTATTTAGTATATTTAATTTTTAATTTAAACTATTCAAAACAGTATTTAATCACTATTTAATATATATTAATAATGATAATAATAATAATAATAATAATAATTATTATTATTATTATTATTATGCATTATATTAGGCATTATAATTTTAATTTTGTAATATAATATAATAAACAGTATTAAATAAAACAATGAATATATATAAATAATGAATAATTATACCTAAATTATGAATATTTAAGTTAACATAGATTGTGTAGACATATCACATTTTATATTATAGGTCGTTATTTTGTATAATAGTTGTGCATAAAATGGTTTCCAAAGCTTGCCAGCAAGGTCAAAAAACCACAAAATTCCAATTTTGATTTTGTTAAACCCCATCCTGTATTTACATAATTGTATCTGAATTCCGCATATTTAATTTAGCATAGATGGACTAGACATATTGCACTTTTCCAGTACTTGCATCCCCACATGGGAAAGAAAGCTGTGTTTGTGTGTGTGTGTTTGATGTCTGTGTGTGTGGCTGTCTGTGTGTGCAGATTGTAACTGGTAGGGATGCCCTCCAGGAGCGAGCCCTCACTTTGAATCCCACTTCAAACGCTGATGATAAAACAGACGAACACAGATAGAAAGCAGACAATCCTTTTTTATTTTAATTAGAAAAGAAGCAATTAGACCTGCGCTTCCTCTCGCCGCTGCATCAGAGATTTTGACTGATATCACACTGTTCTTGTTGAGATGAATAAGGTACCCCGTATGAATTGGAGGAGTCAGCTCCATTAAACCTCAGTGGGCCATATTAAAGCTTTTACTTCAAAGAGAAAGCCTTTGCATACTTCTAACAAAAATGGATTGAGTTAAGTCTTAACTTTTGCTCGTGTGTACCTGGATTGATACAATCAGTACACAGCAAACAACTCTATCCAAATCATCAATGCACCTTTGATATTAATCTTTATCTGATTGTGTGTTCAATATGTTTCTTCTGTTTGCTCTGTAGGGGGCAACAAGCTGAAAAATCAACATTTCCGACTAAACTGGGCTTGGATCTCCCTGGAGAAAGAGTACTACCAGGTGGATGAGGAGAGCAAGTTTCTGGAGGTGGTCTTGAGACGCAGAGGTTACCTTGGCGAGACTTCATTTGTTAGTAAGTGATGTTAAGAGAGTACTTAATTTCCCATTATGCGCTACTGATAAGATTTTATCAAGCCTCTCTGTAGTGGTAAATAACTGTGACCTCTAATTTGCTGATTGGAGTCTCTTTATAGCATCGCTATTTTAGGCTCTTTGAACTTCTATTGATGTTGCTCTTCATGTCATCAGATTTGGTTGCTTGATTTGCATCAAGACTTTGCTATGCTTCCGCCTACATCCACAATGATAATACTAGTTTTTATGACTCATAAAAGTGGAAATAAAAATCAGCAACCCACATATTATTCAACTGACAGTGGAGTTTCCACGGTCAGCAGAAAAACTTTCAATTCCTTGAGGGACAAGAACCTTACATGAGAAAGCTCATAGATCAAAGTTAAGCTATTGCATACTATATGCACATAAAACGCACATAATTCATGTAAGGCAACTTCATTATACTGAGTTTCTGTTGTGTTGATGAGATGTGCTCAGTTTTGTCGAATCTTGTAGAATTTTGTAGAAACAATCACTTATTTCATTAGCCTCTAGAATATTTGGTTTAATCATAGCCCTCTGCGGTCAAGTATTTTTAATGACCACTGAACTTCTTTGAACACCGCTAACCCTGGTAAACAATAACCTACATGGTTATGCAAGTTTTATATCTCTTGTAGCACTCCAGGGTCTCTTTCTTTATTTTATAGCCATTTACTGGTTGACCATTCAAATGGTTGAGGTCAGAAAGCTAGATTTATATATTTATTTAAAGAAATTAGTACTTTTATTCAACAAGGAGACATTAAATTGATCAAAAGTAAGTTTTACAATCTTACAAAAGATTTATATTTTAAATAAATAACTATTCATCAAAAAGTCCTGAAAAAAAAAGTAAAAAAAAAAAAAAATCCCCAAAATTTACAATGGTAATACAGAAAATCAGAATTGACACACAAGTGTACACTAAGGTACACCTCAAATTCAAGAATTCTGGAACAATAGCAAAATTTCACAAATGTGGGAAAGATTGGACTTGTATCTCAAAAATACCCCAAATATTTAAAATATGACAGCAAAATCTAATTAAATAAATAAATAAAATATTTGATTCATTTCGTAATATTTTATTCTAAACCAATAGCTTAGGATCTAGTTTAGTATTGGTTTGAGTTATTTGGACATAACATTCTATGTATTTTTATATGCTTAGGAAAAATTGCTCTTGATGTAAAAACACCCCTGAAAGTCATGAAATGTTTCCTTAATAGAAAATTTCAGCTTCTGGAATGAATGTTTATCAGATTTTAATCCAAATCAGTTCTAGTAGCCCAACAGAGCATGACGCTAGCAGCAACAAAGTCATGGGTTTGACTCCCAGAGAGCATCAGCAGTTCAGTCATCCCAAATGGAGTTTTCCATTTGCATGAGCTACAACCTAGCATGGAAAACACTGTAAAAATGAGAGTTACTCTGTCAGGATCACACTGACAGCCTTCCACAAGCTCTGATGAAACAGATGAATATTCCATCCACATGCTGAGCTTGACCACCATTCCACAACTCACCTCGGTTCCGGTCCAGGGCCTCTCGATAAGACGAACTGCTGGCATGCTGTTCATCTGCCACTCACTGGGTCTGGATCAGAGACCTTCCTGTACTGAAGTGGGGAGATGAAGAAGTCTTTGAAATGATGATTTTTATTCAATCATTATTTTGATTTTTCACTCTCTCCCTCAGTTACTCTTCAAGGAGAACTGATGTTCTCCGAATAATTGCATTTTATACTGGCACGTGAACTGACATTATAGGACCCCTCCTTTTTTGTGATGTACCTTAATATCAAAGCGTTTCTTTCTAAATTTGCTTCAAAGAAGTCAGTATTTTTTCTTTGGCAACCCAATTTCTCCTCTTTTGCCAAAGCTTTCTCACAGTCTGGTCTTTCCTCTGGCAGTTTTCCCCAAAAATGATTCTTCCCTCTGAGTTTTTTTTTTTTTTTTTTTTTGTGGGATATATAAATATCTCATAATACGTTGGTGGCCTTTGAGATTTCTGTGGTGGGAAGATAATGTTTTCCACTAGCTAATAATGCCCACCTGGCAACACCTGCTGTGAAGCTGCTGGAACCATACAAACCTTTGTCAACCCAAGTGGACAGAGATCCACCAGTGAGACTGCCAGGCTAGGATGAGCATCTGATCTTCTGAGGGATGTGGAAGCACTAGACTTTATAGTCTTGACTTTATTCTCTTTCCAAAGAACGGCACACCATACTCTTTGAAGCTTTTATTACAGAATGGTTGCGTCACACACACTGCAACATCTCTACATTGGCTGTTAACAAAGCTCTTCTGTGATTCATAGAAACTCAGACGAGGTGATATAAACAGGAGTTTTCTCAATCCCTTGACAGTGGTCTTCATTTGCTTGCACACTTACTTGTATATAGCAGTTTGTTGAAAAGACACTAACAATGTTTTTGTCAATGTACATCTGTAAAACATATGCTCTTGTCACTCCAATGCACTAGAAAATATATATTTATTATTTAATTATTTTATTGCATTTATTTGTATAGTTCCAATAGAAAACATTTTATTTTATTTTTTTTAATTTTCTTTTCTTTTATTTTAAATTCTTTTCTTTTTTTTAAATTTGTAATTTTATTTTATTTCATTATTTTATTTATTTATTTTTTATTATGTATTTTTATATATTTTATAGTTTCATAGTCTTTATATATATATATATATATATATATATAACCACTTAACCACTAATATAAAAGACTTTAATTTGCTTACATTTCTGTGCTTTATTTAATGTTTATTTACTCTTTCATTTTTAAGGTATTGGTACCAAAGATGGTATGGCTGAAAGGGACAAAGATTTCAGAGGAAAAGCCCAGAAACAAGTCCAGTTTAACCCGGGTCAGACCACTGCTACCTGGAAAGTGCGCATCTTGTCAGACAACCTATATGAGCAGTCCGAGACCTTCCAGATTGTCCTGTCAGAGCCTGTCATGGGAGCACTGGAGTTCCCAGAGGCAGCAACCGTGGAAATTGTTGACCCCGGAGATGGTGAGCCCACAAAATCAAAACATGGGTTCCAGGTGCTGGGAATGGGTTAGGGTAGTAACAAAGGTCAGCATGTGGGTTCAAAAGCTAGCCTTATTCAGACAAACTTCAACGTTAAGCAAGTTCAGACTTCAACAAATCAATAGAAACATTGCTTTAACATGATATATTTAGTCTAACATAGGTTATGTGTTTAGTCTGTTACTCAGTCTAGTCCACTATTGTTCAAAGGTTTGTGGTTGGCAAGATTTTTAAATCTTTTTTAAAGAAGTCACTTAAGCTCACCGAGGCTGCGATTATTTGATAAAAATACAGTAAAAACAGTAATTTTGTGAAAAATTACAATTAAAAAAACTATTTTGTTATATTTTAAAATGAAAAAGAACGTATTCCTTTTAAAAAATCTTACATAGTAGTGAAAATATTTGCAGTATGGAACCGTTTCCTCCACTGAGAAAAAAACAAAACAAAACAAAGTAATTGCGACTTTTTGTCTCAAAATTGACTTTTTTTCTGAATCGCATGATACAAACTCGCAAATCTGACATTTTTTCTCAGAATTGTGAGATATAAAATCTTTTTTCTTAGAATTGCATGATATACAGTAAACTCGCAGTTGCGAGTTATAAAGCCAGTATTGTGTGTTATAAACTCGCAATTGCGAGGAAAAAACTGAGAATTGAGAGATAAAAACTTGCAATTACACTCTTAAAAATAACAATTCTGACACTGTTACTTGCAATTGCAAGTTTATATCTCAAAAAGTCAGAATTGCGAGATGTAAACTCACGATTGCGAGAAAAAAACGTCAGAATTGTGAGATAAAACTTGCAATTACACTCTTAAAAATAAAGGTACTTCACGATGCCATAGAAGATCCTTTTTGTCTAAATGGTTCCGTAAAGAACCTTTAACATCTGAAGAACCTTTCTGTTTCACAAAAGGTTCTTTGTGGTGAAAGAAGGTTCTTCAGATTATAAAAAGGTAAGGAAGAGATGGTTCTTTAAAGAACCTTTGACTGAATGGTTCTTTGTGGAACCAAAAATGTTTCTTCTATGGCATCGCTTGAAGAACCTTTTGAAGCACCTTTATTTTTAAGAGTGTACCTTTTTTTTTTAAATTCAGTGGTGGAAACAGGCTTCCATATTGTAGACTTTAGATATCAGTCAAATATCTGAACTGACAACTCAGATATCAAATATTAAAGTTAACATGAAATGTCATTTGCAACCTATATTACTTCTGTGAGCGGAGTTATTTCTAACTGAAACAGATGAGAAAATGTAGGACGGGACTTGATGTTATCAATTAGGAATTAATTTGATTTCGGAAATGTGGATGGAGGGGATGGGTTGAAAAAGAAAAGTGATTGGATATGTCAGCCGAATAGGAAAGCTGTTTTTTCTTGGGGATTATTTGCAATGATGAAACATAGATAACATGTATTTAGACAGTAAATTAGGTCAGTTTTTATTGAATTTTTGCTCTAGTAGATTAATAAAATGAGAAGTTTTGCATTTTAGATTTCATTTGCTGAGCGAGTGTTCCTTGTAGGCAGTGTAATAAATAGTGCATGAGACAAATAGTTCGACCAAGCAAAGGTAAGCCAGAAAATGTGGAAAAGGAGTGTCGGTGGGGGCGGACATCACAGCTGTCAACTGTCTGTACATTGTAATCATAGCATAATATCTCCAGAACATCTGAATAACATCCTGGTGCCTCCTCATCAAAACACAGCAGCCAAGCCTCTGAAGTTGTGGCAGGATCTACGGCTGATTTAGCAGGAGTAGTCCCTTTGTTCTCTGATCTGACTGAATGAGCGCTTTCTCCGTAGATCTTACACTTACATTGGTTAAGACGGCAAAACTCACAATTGATTTCCCTAAAATCCTGTGTGCTATATATATATGTGTGTGTGTGTGTGTGTGTGTGTGTGTGTGTGTGTGTGTGTGTAAAGCATAACTTATATGTAACTTATATATAACTTTGCCTGAGCAAACGCTCCTTTGTAAGCCACATTCATCAAAGATCAATTTTGATCTTCTCAATCTTTTTTTTTCAGTGCTTACTTAAGAGGATAACATTACATAGTCCATTTGAGCTGAAGTGCAGAGATCGATGGAAAGGCACATAACACTGCAGTCACTGTGGCCTCATATGACATTTATCAGTTACAGAGATAAGTCTGTGTTGTTCCTTTGCACAAGGACATAAAAACAACTTAACACCACAGTCTGAAAGGTTAAATCTCATTTAATTATCTCCAGCCTCTAAGTGCAAAGAAAGCTTCATGCAGATTTGAACAAGGCATATAATTGAGTCTTTTTTGAAAGAAAATCCACATAGCTGTGTCCTTAGAGCGCTGCTCAGCCATATATCATCTCAATAGTGCCTGAAAATCAAGTTTTATACACATAAAGGGGATTCATTTATTTGAAGTGGTGACCGTGAAGTTGGCAAAAGTTTTGAACCCACAAATGCTCACAAATAGTATTAACTTTCATGCTGTCTTCTGGGTTTTCAACTAGGATTCATGTGATTGTTTTAGCTGTTCCCAACCCATCTGATAAGGGTGTTCATATCTCTCCCACTACAAAACATCAATGGTTGAGAATTTCTTATCATGAAACTTGGGTCTGTCAAATTATTATACAGTTCTGAACCTTTTGACAGCAACAGAGAGAGATCAATCCCACTTTAAAACACTGTAACAGAATCAAAGTTAAACATACATTTTTAAAAGCTTAGAAACTTTGAGGACTAAAATGTCAAGCTCTGAAAGAACTTGAAAAGCAACTGAACCCACCTGGACTCACACAAATGATGATTTCACTAACTATTTTCCATGTATTTATGCTAAATTTGACGGTTGCTTTTTGCCCTAGAATCCACAGTGTTCATCCCATTGGCTACATACTCGATTGAGGAAGATATTGGCGAACTTCTGATTCCTGTGCGAAGATCTGGAGATGTCAGTCAAGAGCTCATGGTTGTCTGCTTCACACAACAAGGTGAATTATAAGATAAAATTAACTTAAAGGTATTCCCATTTCTTACAAACTAAATCAAACTTCATGAATTTAAACTTTCAAGCTCAGCAGATTTCTTCAACTACATTTTTAAACTTTTAAGTGGCGTTTATCCCAGACTAAACCCGTGAGATTCAATTTGAATGCTCACAACTTCCTCTAATCTTCCCTTTATTCTCATCCATGCAGGTACAGCCAAGGGCACGGTTCCCACCATGGTGCTTTCCTATTCTGACTACATTTCTCGACCCGAGGAACACCACAGCGTGCTGCGTTTCGATAAGGGTGAGACGGAGAAGCACTGCCGTGTGGTCGTCATCGATGACTCACTCTACGAGCCAGAGGAAAGCTTTAATGTCACCCTCAGCATGCCCATGGGCGGCCGTCTGGGTCAGGAGTTCCCCACCACCAGAGTCACCATCCTGCCTGATGCGGATGACGGTAAGATGCTTCACTGTGCTGGATGTGTTCGACTTGTTTGTTATTTATATATAAGTTTTATAGTGTTTCATCAAGAGCGCAAGTATAGTTTGAGTTTGATGATCAGAGGATTTATAAAATGAGGCAAATTATCCAGTGGGATTCAGTTCTGCTGTGCATAGTGGAAAATATAATTGCAAGACTTTGTAACAGTTGCAGGACTTTTTGAGTGGGATTTAACTTAATCAGTAGTGTTTTGGACTGTTTAAGTAATGCACACAGAAGACTGGAATTTTCTTAATCTTGAAATATTTATGAGCTTTCTGAAGTTTTTCAGGCAGGTAATCATATAAAACAAACTATTGTTTTAAATCTTTGGGGCACTTGCAGGCTAAGAGACGCTTGAAAACATTTTCTTGACAAGTGCTTCCATTCGAGGCTGCAGCTTGGGAAGCTGTCGGAAGCTTTGTTTTAACACAGTCCCATAGTGATCTAGCTCAGAAATTTGAAGGCAAGATCACACCGAATGTTTAATCTAAATTCATAGGATTTATTGAACACCACAGCAAACCTTGAAATGATTTTCCAGCCATAATTCATGAAGTATGAAAGCAAAGAATGGTGGAGTCTCACCTTAAAGTGGGGAGAATGGATTATTTTTTTCTGTAGAGAGATAGTTATTATTCCACTGTGGTGTTGTGGATTTCTTTCTTTCTTTTGGTGCCTGAAAGAGCCACCTGTCTAAACCTTTCAGACTGAAGTTTAGCTTGAAAAAGAATATTTGTGGGAAAATTGTGATTTAATTATCATTGTTTGAAAATGTAATTTAATTCTGCTGGGAAACAATCAACGGGTTCTGAAAAATTAAATAGACTTAAATTTTTATATATAAAAATAATAATTAAATGAGGCTTTTCCCATTCTTTAGGCCTATTAAAAATTAATTTAATTTTATGCATAATAAGAAATTCTAGAAAATCTTCAAATAAAATTAAAATAATCGACTCACCTGGATGTTGCTCAAAATATGTATTTTCTTTTTCATACAATGGAATTGATCAAATATAATAAAATTGACTGACTTTTACAATAATACTAAGTCCATAAAATAGCTATGTGTGAACATAAAATGAAAATGGGGTATTATGTGCAAACATAAATTAATATGGGGTTCAAGCAACACGATAAAGATTAGATGATCATATGATTTTGTTTTTTAGGTGAACTGTCCCTTTAAGAAAATACAATTATTAATGACCTTAGTCCTTTTCTGAATTAATCTTTACAGAAATGAGTAGTTTTTAATGATAAACAAAACACAACAGATCCGGACCTTTTTAAGGTTCGGTTTTATCTAATACGACTTTAAATGTGCATCAAAAACAGGGCTATCTATTATGAAGCTGAAAGCTGTCCTCAGGCGTGTTCATGTCTACGGGTACACGTGCATCTGTGCCCCAGAAAGCACCTTATCGCTCATCTCCAGGCATAGTTACAGGTGCTGTTCTCTATCATATCTCCCCACGGTGCCTCTTTGTTCAGCAACACCTCCGGGCCTCCCCTCCTCTCACAGCTGCCCGGCTATCTCCTGAGACCGATGCTTATCCTGCACAGACAGGGTAGACTGGAAGTAAAAGATCCAACAAAACCGCTGATTTTTTCATTTCTGCCTACATGAAACTCAGATTCTGCTGGGAAGAAGGAGCCCTCCAGTTTGTGGGAGGTCTGAATCTATTTGCATTTACGCACACACACACATAACCCAGAAGAAAAATCTTTGGCGAATTCAATTTATTCAGTTTGCTTTTGATGTGTAACAGTGTTTGAAGTAATTTGGTTTTATACAAGCAAATCTTTCATTAAAAATCTCATGGAAAACAAAACGTTGGGGAAATCAGATGATGGACAGCTTATAGATTGAAGCTCTCCTATCTCTGGACAATTGAATCATAGATAGATTGCGTTTATTACTATTTATGGCAGGGTTTTATGGTGGTGAAAGTGTCCTTCTTTTTAGAGGACAGGGGTTACATGCCTGAAATTCCCAACAGTTGGTCGCTGCGATGTAATTTAAAACGTTGCGTGTCGAAACGCCGTGTTTGAGTCTCCAGGGTCAGCTCTAGAAGCGTCAGCACAACTGTGGTGCCACATTGATGTCTCTGTCAAGTTTTTATGAGGGTGGACTTCATGGAATATTTTTTTCAATATGTAACCCTGTCCAGAATGTCACCGAAGCCATTCCAAATGTCAGGAAAGTGAAATACTGACTGGAAACATTTGGAGATCAAGTGGCTGGAAAAGTGATGGTTTCATTCTTGGTTCCATTTACTGATTTTAGGTGATAATTCACTGTCTGCTGATAGATAGATAGATAGATAGATAGATAGATAGATAGATAGATAGATACTTATTTATTCATTTATGTACGACAGATCAGATTTTCAGTTTCACAAGTCTCTGGTAATGTTTGAGCTTACCGAAATAGGACAAAAGATGTTTTGTTTTGCACTTTTTTTGGTTTTACCTCAGTTCTTGATTTTCAAGGTGAGGTAAATGACAATTGGAAGCTTCTTACGCATATCAGTTCGCAGGTTGATCCTATTTCTTACGGGTGATTTGTCAAGTATAAACACACAGGGTGGAGGACAGCACTGCCGTGTAGAAACTGGCTTTGCTTGCATCTTCGTTGTTATCTTGTTTTCCAGTCCAGATTCTTGGCTGATGTCAAGAATTTCAGCAAGGAGGAGTAAAAAAAAAGGAGAGAAAGAGAGAAAACATTGCCTGGAGCTACTGTCTGACAGCAGTGCCGGTTCACTTTTGCAAATGACGCATACACCTGAAACCTGATCGACTGTTTTTAGAAAAGACAGCACCGTGTCAGCTTATTGAGTGCCACCTACTTAGAATACTCAGAGCACGCACAGACAGCAACAACACCCGGTAAAAATAGTCTGCTTAGACTGGACTTTACTACAGTGGGTTAAAGATTTTCATCAAAACAAAAGTTTGTTGTAACAAATTAGCAAGCTTTTTCTGTTGTTGTTTTTTTTTCTTGTATTTATATGGATGGATGGAAATGTAGATAGACAAACAGACGGACGGACGGATGGATGGATGGATGGACGGACGGACGGACAGATAGATAGATAGATAGAGTCCTACTATATTGTATGGATGTATGGATAGATAGATAGATAGATAGATAGATAGAGTCCTACTATATTGTATGGATGTATGGGTAGATAG
>JAFVLL020044089.1:22185-76981 GCA_021397915.2 Tor tambroides | reverse complement strand
TGATTGATCTTAGGAAATATTCTAATATTTTGAGATACTGATTTTTGACTTTCATGAGCTGTAAGCTCTAATCATCAAAATTAAAACAAAAAAACATTTGAAGTGTTTTACTTTACATGTAATGTATCTAAAATATATGAAAGTTTCACTTTTTGAAATAAGTTATAAGAAAAAATGATCTTTTTCACCATATTCTAATTTTCTGAGATGCACCTGTATATATATATATATATATATATATATACACACACATATACATATATACACATACACTCATACTTTCCATACAAAAGTAATTAATGGAGTTACAAAAACTATTATTTACAAACATTTAGACTATTTATTAATATTACAAATTAGACTACTAAATTCCTTAAGGAGCATAAACCCATGCTGCGTCCCAATGTGCCTACTTATACTACGCCCTATGTATGTACTCTTTTGGTGAAGAAAAAGTACACTTTTGAGTGTGTAGTAGAAGAGTAGGCAAGCTTTGGGACATACTATCACGTCACACAACTGCGTCTTTAACGGACCGCTCTGTCGCATCTGTTACACGCACCCTGTCACTGTAAACTGGCCTGTCAATCATCTTGTCACAGTTAACATCCTCCACATTTCATTTCATTTAACTTCCTACCGTTTTGGAGAGAAAAGTAGCAGCACGTGGATCAGCCAGTCGCGGGTCTTTCATGCCGAGAACTCTGCTCATATTTTCTGAATAATTATGCATTTAAAAGTTAACGACCAAACGGATATTTATAAAAGTTCACATTGCTGTTGCAGATAAAATATAATACAAATAACAATAAATAAATATATTTTTTTAACAGGTTAAATGTTGATTATTAGTAACTCAAACCGCTTTTTGTAATCGTCGATCGAGCACATCCGCCATGTTTGTAGTTTTTCTAACGCGTTTTACTCGTATTTGTAGTTCTGGACCGAATCCTTCGCCAAAGCGCAATGGATTGTGGACAATTTCAGCCATTAGAATGTGCACGGATCCACACTTCAAAAATCGACCTGAAATAGTAGACCATCCGGGGACTTTTAGCATACTCTTTTCAATACTATGCTTTGGGACACACTTAATCTAATCTCACATACCAGAAACAGCAAAAATATGCAGAAAGAACCATCAAGATGACCAGATTCACAGTGCTATATTGCCCTCTACTGGCGAATCTAGCACTATATCCTCGGGAAATAAAATGCTTGGAAGTGCCAATCTGTAACACCAAAACAGTTTGTAAGAGCCAAAACTTAATTTCACCCAGCCTCTTTAAAAATTGTGTACGTACATACGTTGCCTATACAGACAGACTTATATAGATGATTTTTATTTTGCATTACATGTGTGCATCTGTCTGTATTTCTCACGCATAACTCTAGTTGACTGTTTGCATAGTTTGTCTCAACATATTTAATCAGACAAGAAAGGATCTAAATGAATGAAAAGCTGCTTAATTCATAAATTAGACTCTTTTTAAGAACATTTAATCTAAACTCAAGATTTTATCATAAACTCTGACCTTTGACCACTAAGCCAAACACCATGAGACATCTTTGTCAGAGCACACTCAAAAGATCTCAAAGAGGTTCAAACACTGTAAAGAGTCCATTTTAAACCAAATAAAATGCAACCACATTAAGGTTTAAGTATTGCACTACTTTTTACACCAAACTGTAAATCAAATTTTTCTCTTCCACTTCTGTTTTGCCAATTTTTCTATTTTAAATTACAGTAGTCAAATCACAAGCTTACTTGCGTCATCTTTAAGCCATCATGTCAAAATCAATAAATCACAAACAAGGAACAGAGTCATTTTGTAGTACGAATGTTGGACTTTATTTACATTTACTCCCGAGCCATAAGTTTCTGCTTCTTCAGTTTCTTCTGAGAAACCTGTGAAGAAATAGAATAAAATTGGTTAATGAGCATTCACCAACAGCAATTACTAAAATATCCAGTCCTCCACACATTTAATGCACAACAGCTGCTCAGAAATTGATTCTTTTCATCATTAATCCAAAGGTGTCCTAAATGGTCATCACTACAGCCAAGTGTACAGTTTGTCTTTTTAACTTCAGAAGAACTTTAATGATCATACCTTTTTCTTCTGAGAAACCTCCTCCTCTGGTTTAGGAACGATCTGCTCCTTCTCAGTGAGGATCATTTCGATGTGGCATGGGGAGCTCATGTAGGGGTTGATGCGTCCGTGCGCACGGTAAGTACGCCTACGCATCTTTGGGGCCTTGTTCACCTGGATGTGCTCAATCACCAGAGAGTCCACATCCAAACCCTGCAAGATCACAGTGTGGGTTGATATAAAGCCTGTATGGTAATGTAAGCTGCATTCATGCAAGCTAGTTTTCAATCATACATTGAAGCAACAATGCTGTCTAATGGTTCATACAGTCTTACCTTGAGCTCAGCGTTGCTTTCTGCGTTCTTCAGCATATGGAGCAGGAACTCAGCACTTTTCTTAGGCCAACGTCCCTGAGTCCAGTCATGCTGCTTGGCCTAAAAATGGAAAACATCACGTAAACTTAAGTTAACTTAATTTGATTAACACTTTGAGCTACACTATCGTTCTGAAGTTTGGGGTCAGTAAGTTGTTAAGAAAATACTTTAACAGGAATGTATTAATTATCAAAAGTGGCAATGACTCGAAAGACGACAGCCAGTTCTAAAATAATCTATACATCAAAAAGAGAAAAAAAATAAATAAAAAAATCATGGTTTTATAACTTAAACACTGATTAGAAGTGTTGGAGCACCAATCAGCTTATTAGAATGATCATGTGATACTGAAGACTGGAGTAAAGGCTGCTTGAAAATTCAGCTTTGTCACAGGAATAGAAGTTGAATTAAAATACATTTAAAGAGTTACTTTAAAAAAAAAAAAAAGATTTCACAATATTGCTGTTTTACTGTTTTGAGCAAATGCATCCTTGTAAGCATGGGACTTTTAACCAAACCCAAACTTTTGAACATGTAGTTCAAAATTTCCAAGTTGCTCAGACTAAAAGTGTTTTCATGGTCAATTCCAAAGGTGTCCTAAGATGGTCATCACATCAACATGGACTGAATGGTTTTAAAAGGCAGCTTTAAAACAGGACAAAACCTCACCTGAGCACAACGGCCAACACCACCATTGTAACGACGGAAGGGAACACACTGTTGCTTAACGATAACATCCTTCAGGTACTTGTTTGCCTTGCGGATGTGCATACCTTTGATGGCCTGAGCGGTCTCACGGGTGTTCTGAGGACCAGACAATAACTCAATAACAGTTTAAGCAAACCAGCCATCACCACTTCACAAACTAGAAATGTGGCTACTCAGAAAACTTAATTTTTCATGAATATTTCAAAGGTGTCCTAAGTTTGTCATCATTGCAGCCACAATGTACATTTCCAACATCTGCTTATACTATAAGTAATTCTATTCAGAAATAGAGCGCAGCAGTTAATTCATTTTCTTCATGAGTTCTGAGGTTAAGAAATTCCCAAGGAAGAATCACACTTCCATAACCAACACAGCTATTGGAATTTATCAATAAACAGCGTTATGTTGTCATGGAATCAGCACTATCATGAAGCATCGCAGAGGATGCTAATCAAGTCAATCTCAATACAACATTTGACTATTTCGCGATATACTTACTGCACATTTTTATAAACAAATGTCTATGAACTAATAGGTCTGTTTTTGGCGCATAGTTTCCTCAAAAACCCAATACAACTTTTCTGCTTCAAAACAAATGTTCTAATGTTATTAATCTTAGAATTTGTTAGTGTGGTCAAATTACAAATGTGAGTTTAAACTCCTATGGAGAAAACATACTTTTATAAACAAGACTGCACTCTACGAGCTCAAGACGCATCAGTGAATTGTCAGCTTCTTGACAAGCACTCATACTGTAACATGAACGGGTTAATTCCTACCTTGAAGTGAACACGAAGGTTGGAGCCCCTCGACTTGCATGCTGTAGAACAAAAATTATTACGTTACACAGGTTCAATACTGAGCAGTCATATGGTTAAAAAAAGCTGCCAACTCACATTTAGTCGGGTTCTCTGGGTCGAGTGAGTAGCGGACCATTTTCAGAGATCTAGAGAGAGAATGAATGACATTAAATGGTTAGAAGAGGCGCAGCAAACACAAAACTCAAAAATACAACCCTTCAGAAAATAAACCATTCTGACACTAGCGCAAATGCTATGCGCACCGCATGAGAACACATTCATACATGAACACTGTTTATATTTTATACAGTTTATGTCTTCAGAATCCAGAGTTCTGTTTTTCACTTGAAAACTCTCGCAGATGTAACTATATTCATCTAAAGACTCCCTGTGCAGTGCCGACACTAGAAAATGGCAGAGTACGGGCGACTATCTATCTAGTAACAAAACATTAGAAATTTAACTTTTATGACGAGTCATATTCTCCGAAAATGTTAAATATAAACTAAGCAAACATATCGATGTGTTATTTGGACATAAAAACTTGTGATGATGTTGATACAAAAGGGATTATTTTGAGCATCGCTGCAGTGGGATTCTAATGATCACTTACGTTCTCAGGCCGCGGAAGGGAAGAGGAAGTGAAAGGCATTCTGGGAAATCAAATCCGTTTTTGCTTCTTCGTTGAATATCATCTGTAGAGACGTGCGCTTTGATAAATTGGTAGCGCCGCCCAGTGGATCAGTGATCAGTAAAACACACAAACATTATAAAAATGACAGTAATAGAGCCCTTCAGATAATACAATATCAATTAAATGACAACATTTAAACATTTAAAGGTGCACAACAATGGAGTGCTAGGGGATATGTGGAAAAGTTTAGAAAAAAACGTGTAAAAATAAACAATAAAAATATGATTAGACAAGCTAATAAATAATAAATTAACAATAAATTAAATAAATATTTTAATAAATTAAATAATTCATAAATAAATAAGTAAATAAAATATAACACAATATAATTCATAATAAAATAATATAATCTAAACAAAATAAAAAACCTAAATTGATTTAAATAAATAATACATTTAACAATACATTGCTAGTCATATTATTTATGATTAATATTTTATGCATATATATATATATATATATATATATATAACTGACTATAAAAATACTATAAAACATAACTGATTATTTAAATAATTATTATTTTACTCAAAAATACATAATCTTTCATCCTACTAGGAACAGTAAAATAATGTTTTCAGCGCTAGAGGGCGGCACAGGACAAAATTATGAATAGTAGAATACAAATGGCTCATTCTCAGTTTATAAAAGCTTTAAAATGACACTCAGATTTTCTGATACTCCGAATTATGATTGTGTTATGGTGCATTTTCTTTTTATGTTGTATAGTATGTGCTTGTGTCTGGTATTGCTGGTGTGGTCAAAAACAAATTTCAACCGGCTGATTGACAATATAGTTGTATTGTATTGTATTGTATAAAAATAAAAACAGTGACCATTTCAAGGAAATATGACATGTCAGTAATTAGTCATCATAGTTAACACTTCAGTACAAGAGCATTAGAGCATCATAGCTAATATGTATTGATAATGAAACTATTCAGCAGTCTATTTTGACAAAAAAAGGCCTCTAACACTAGCTTTCCCTATTCTTTTTATTTATTATATAATTAACAAAAAGAAAAAAACTTTGCTGCGTGTACTGCGTTGGGCTAACTGAGACTTGTCACAGCACTTACAGTACATATTATTGCTCTTTTGTTGATTTTGATTCCTTCCATTGTCCTCATTTGTAAGTTGCTTTGGATAAAAGCATCTGCTAAATAACTAAATGTAACTGGAATGGAATGTAAATGACAAATAAAACACTTCTAAGTGAGATACAGGCCTAAAGCTGCTGTCTGTAGCTGTACAAATAAGGACAGAAATGTTAAAGAGACACAACTCTCATTTATATCATGATGAAACTGCCTTTTGTAATAAGTAATAGCTTGGACAATGACACTGCAGCAGTAACACAATGACATCAATCAAAGCATTCATTTGGCACAAAGCACTGGGCAAGACCTCAGAAAACCTTTATGAGACTTGTAGCCAGAGTCCAAAACTCAATATTGCAACCACATTTCCTGTCAAGAGAAATAATGCCAGCTCACTTTTTCCTCAGTGTGTAAAAAGCTGCTGAAATGAATAATGCTGCTGCATCAGTCAGACATCCATCTTTACTTCCTTTGTTTCTCTTTAATGCAGTTCTTTTAGTTCTTGGAGTGAGAGGCGGTGGATATTAACTGGCACAGGTACACACTGTAGAATTTCATGTTGTTCCCATTAAGATGCTTGTGTTTTTGCTGACTCTTACCTGCACAGAGGTAAGGTTTCCAGCGTGTTTTGAAGCCTCCCACTCCGCAGTATTGAACCGATTCTCTTGTATCCTGCTCGGAAATCTGCTGAAGCTCACATGCAGGTTAAATTACGACGCCCCTTGAGAACAACTTCAGGATGATGTTAGCGCTGCGACTGGTCGACGTGTGCCCAGCATTACATTACAGCAGATTTGTTAGCCTTGCACGGCCTTGTTCAGTGCGACAATATATTGATCCATTAAACCTGTAGACCTCTGTTATTAAGCCTTTCATATGCTGAGGTCATCAAATATCTGATTTTTCTCTACTCTAAATATAGTATTTTGCTACTTATTGGACATCTGAGTGTTGTTGACACTGCTTTCGTTTCTGCTCGGTCATATCCTCATGGTGCCTCATCCTACTCGCTCAAGCATTTTTCTGACATGCTCCTGGAAACTTCAATATATTTCCAGAGGAACCTTCTGTAATATAATACATTTGTCTTTGTCAGGTAGGAGTTTCTAAGAATTGCACAATCTATTCTAATCACATCTCCAGAAATATCTTGAGCGATTTTCCATTCCATTGATGGCTCTTTATTTTGCTGATTGAATTTAGGCCCAGTCTGAAAGAGGTCCTCAGTTACTCTCCAATTCAGGGCATCCCAGGTTGGACTGATCACGTGGTGTTTTCTAGAACTTATAGGCCACCTGTCAAAACTACGATGTGAAAAAATCAGACATTGTCATGTAAAGTTAAGTCATTAAAATCACAAAATAAATGGATTTAAATATGTCCTACTGAGTTTGACAAAATAAGTATAATTGCCCTTTTTTCATTATTAGTTTTTTTAAATTTTATTTATTATTTTATTTTTATTTATTAGTTTGACAGTTTAAGTATAAGTGCCCAGCAGGGTTTGGTTACTATATAGAGAAATATTTAGTCTTATTTCATCTTATTTTCAGAATACAGTCAACTATTTGGATGTAAAAAAAAGAGAGTGTTGTTATTGTTAACTAAAAACTAAAACTATTAGTATGTAAAATAATCTTTAAAATAACTTTAATTACAAAAAATTTTTTTTGTAAAATTACTAAAACCAAATAAAGCTTAAAAAAGCTATATATATATATATATATATATATATAAACATTAAAAAAGTTTTAATAATAATAATAATAATAATACAATATTACCAAAACTAAAATTAAAATGAAATCTGAAAATTTAAAAATAAAAGCATATTCAAATTATGAATAAATACTATAATAGTGTATCATTGATACTAAAATAATTGGTTCTATATGTGAAAACTGTATGTTTTGTAATATAATATAATATAATATAATATAATATAATTCTATAAAGATTATATCTTTTTATACTATATAAATAAATGATATAATACAAATAATTTGCAGCAAGATGCAATTCAGCCTCATTTAATGTTTTATGTAAGTTTACGCTTCAATAAATCAAAATAATCAAGGCTTTTTTCTTTTTTCTTTAGCCATATGGGGTAGAATTATTGAAAAGAAATTATTTAAAAAAAAAGATTTTAAATAAATAAATAAAGTTAACAAAACTAAAATTTTATATAAGAAATTATGATCCGCACTCACGAGAACAATCTTCTTTTTCCGTTTTATTTATCAATCATCATCAATGGGGAATAAACACAAACCTTTCGGCTACCAAGCCTTCCTCAGTGTGGACAGTTCAGCCTTGTTTAATGTTTTATGCAAGTTAGTAAGGATTAGTTTAGGCAGAACTGTTGCAATGTGATGGACCATCTTACAGAGGACCTTCCAAGAGTTTTTTTGTTTGTTTGTTTTATCCCATCCTAGCTTGAAGAACCAAGGTCTTGATGCTGTTTCTCCTGTGAGAGGGCAGTGGGTTAGAGAGCTCTGATTAATGAGAGGCCTGAGGGAGGACAGTCATGCAAGCAAGAGAGAGAGAGAGAGAGAGTGAGCATGAGTTATGAGCTGCATTCCCATGTAAATGTACAAGACTCTGAGAGCCTGAGTGACTGTCGGTGGAATGAATTGTGATGAACTTTCAGACTGTCGGTGTGATCCTTGGGTGTGTTGCAGCAGCAGCGTGAGTCGTGAGGTGTGCTCTTCCTCACGGCATCTCTCTTCCTCTCCCTCCTCCTCACTGCAGATAACTAGGGAGTGATCAAGAGGAGGGGTGAAACTTTTGGAAAAGGAGACACTGCAGTACTGCAGAAGCTGGGCGTTGGCTGTGAATTTGAGGAGACAGAGTAATGCTAGATGGTGAACAAATGAGGCCCAGTGGAATGACTGAATGTAAGAGAGGAGATAAAACGGGAAGGATTAAATGCTAGAGGGAGAGTGAGAGAGAGAGAGAGAGAGAGAGAGAGAGAGAAGAGGTTGTATTAACACTTCAGTACTGCTGTGAAAAGACTGCAACTGACATCTTTAAGTCAACAGTTAATGAGCATTTAATTGCTTATTGATGATTTTCAGTGACCTCTTTCACCTTTGTGGTATCAATTAACCGTTTACATACAATACGGGACAGATGCGTGTAATAAATCAAATAAAAGTAATATTTATTAAAAAGTATCGCAATGATCGCATTTATGAATAATTAGAATTAGTATGGCATGGAGGAAAAATACATGACAAAAATAATTATATAGAATATAGTTTATAATTAATCAGAAAAAAACCTTATAATAGGGAACTGTCTTGGAGGAACAATATGATTAATCAGAAAGAAACATTTATTATTGCAAATTGCATAAACAACAGTTAGCATGGCATTGAAGAATATATTGCAAAATTATACGAAACGGATTATATAAAGTTTTACTGTAACATCCCTTACAATGGGAAACTGTCTCAGATGAACACTATGACGACAAAATATTTTTTAGTTTTTATTTATTGAAAATTATTTATTGATTGATTATTTATTTATTTATTGAAAATACGAATAAACAAGAACTAGCATGGCATCATGCAGAGGATAATTCATTAACAAATAATATAAATAGATTGAAATAAATAAATATTGAAAATCTAATTCAAACCTGGGAATAAATGGACAGCTTTACAATTTTTAACAATTATTATGGGGTATTTTACCTAGAAATAAAGATTATATTGAGTTTTGTATTGTATTGTTTTGTTTTGTTTTGTTTTGTAGAACATATAAATACATAAATGGTCAGTGAAAAACATCTACCATTCTCATACCATGGGCCTGTACCATGAAGCCGGTTTAGCTGGCTAGCCAGGTAAGTTTCAGTTTAGTTTGCGCCAACTCTGGGTTTTAGGTACCATGAAAGTGGTTTGGCTTTTAGCAGTGTTCATCGCCATAGTAACTTACGCTCCACAGCTAACCTGCTCCGGGGCAGGTTATGTTCTGGTTTAGAGATCTCAAACCGAAATTTGACCAATCAGCTTCAAGCAAAGTGACACATCTCTGACGCAATAAAGCCACTCCTCCAGTTTCTCTTACTCCAAATTAAAGGAGGCTACATAGTAAAACATTTTTAAAGATAAAATCATCTGATTTTTAGAGATGACTATTTTTTATTATTTATATAATTATTATACCCTATAAGCCAGCTTAGTTTAATAGTAATTATTAACCTTTTATTTTAAATTAATATAAACATATTGATAATATGCAATATAAATACGTTTTAGAATCAATAGCTGTAAACATGACTACATATGAGTTTAGATTTTTAAGTGTTGTTATATCTATAAATATTATAAACTTTACAACTTTTACTTGCACTTATATGTTAAGATAAGTTTTCCTCTTTCATGGATAGATTGTTTCAACTTGCTGTGTAAATGTGTTTAAATTCTTCATATTGTTCAATCTTTTAATCTTTGGTAGTGAATCACACTGACTCTCTCACGAGAAGTGAATCACAGTTTCAAGGCATGTGAGTGGCTGCTCATTAATGATGTCACACATTCATGCTCCATTAACTCAGGATCAAGCCTGAGTTGACAGAGAAAGTTGATGATCAGCTTCATGGTACCAACAAAGCTGGATTGGACTGGTTTGGTTTTGTCAACTCAAAACTAATCCTGTAACACTTAGTTTGTTCAGCCACCATCATGGTACAGGCCCCATATCTCAAACAATACAATAACAATAACAAAAAACATAAATATGTGACCCTGGACCACAAAACCAGTCTTAAGTTGCTGGGGTATATTTCTAGCAATAACCAAAAATACATTGTATGGGTCAAAATTATCGATTTTTCTTTTATGCCAAAAATCATTAGTATATTAAGTAGAGATCATGTTCCATGAAGATATTTTGTAAATTTCTTACCGTAAACATATCAAAACTTCATTTTTGATTAGTAATATACATTGCTAAGAACTTCATTTGGACAACTTTAAAGGCGATTTTCTCAGTATTTTGATTTTTTTGCACCCTCAGATTCCAGACTTTCAAATAGTTGTATCTCGGGCCAAATATTGTCCGATCCTAACAAACCATACATCAATGGAAAGCTTATTTATTCAGCTTTCATATGATGTATAAACCTCAATTTTGAAAAACTGACACTTAAGACTGGTTTTGTGGTCCAGGGTCACATATATGGATTTAGATAAACTGCACCTTAATAGCACAATATTAAGCTTAAATTATCCCTTAAATAAGATTTCATAAAGCATCAAAAATGTTGTACTTTTTGTTGTTTATAAGTCTGAGGGATTAAATTAGAGTTAAATTCAACAAGAAAAAGTGGAAGACACAAAAATACTTAATTTTGCATACAAGATAAAAAAATACAACAATATACTAAAGAGATTAAAGTTTAAAGATGATATTGTCTTACTGGTCGACATGAAGATATTGTATCATCAAAGAATGAGGGTGGAGTCAAATAACAGGGGAACTCTTTGAGGAGCAGTTACACCTAGCAATGATTAAATACGATTCAAACAAACCCCCAATGGAAATGTGATTTTAATTTTATGTGTACAAACTACGCAATAGTGTTTCTATGTGGCATGAAATTCTGAAAGTTGCTGGGATTTTACCAGCACAGGGGTTTGGTAAGGGAAACAGGAAGCTTTGTGTATCTCGATTACTAATAGCTACGTTTAGAGTTTTAAATATTTAATGAGCGTAATCTGCAGAGACCAGACTAGATGCCTGCATTCATCATACCGCAGGAGCTGCTTGGGGACATTCGCAAAGGGCTTTTCATCAAGGACTTGGGCCGATCTCATGAGGTTCAGCCAAATGCGGCATGACTAACAGAGGCACGCAGAGTTCTTCATAGCACAGCATTCAGAGGAGGAGCACAAAGCTAACGTCTCCCCAGAGAGGGGAGAGAAGTGCTCTATGGCCTATGATACTGCCGTGTCTTTGATCTCAAAGCAATGCAGGGTGAATTAAACAGCAGGCAAACTATGTGGGATGAAAGCAAAAAAGTTTTCACATTTGAAAATAAAAGCTCCTCCTATTTATATTGTTATGTTTCAGAAGTCTAATCCATTTCTTTGGGGATGCAATATAAAGGCTGGTCAAAGCAGTTAGACTGTGGGGTCCAAAAGTCTGAGAGCACACTGAAAATCTAGGATTCCCTATCTAATTCTAACCTTGGAATAAATGGAAACTTTTCGATTTTTAACAGTTGAACATTACCGTGTAAAAGTAATAAGAAATATGAAATATTATGCTCTATGTGTTTACAGGTAGGTCACTAAATAGTAAATATGACATTGTTCATGTCAACTCTTTTGTACAGATGGTCTTCCATTGAAACTGAAGATGTTCTTTTGATCATTCTGTTGGATCACATGATCATCAAACCTGTGGACTTACTAAATACTACTAAATACTTAGACATAATGAAATTCATATTTATATTTCAAATGTACTTTTTCGCCTTCATAACACTTTTTTGTCATGATGAGTAGAATTTGGAATGAAAAACCTAAATAATTAAATAACATATTATTTTGACTTTTATTATTAGTAGTATTATGTCTCAGATGAACACTATGATTTCAGAATATATATATATATATATTTTTTTTTTTTGAGAACTGCATAAATAAACAACATTTAGCATAGCATTGGAGGATAACTAAATAATATAAATATATTGAAATAAAAATAATTTTTTACAAAATCAAAAGTAAAAAAAAGAATAAGGTAATTTGTCATTCTTGCTATTATTATTATTATTATTATTATTATTATTATGTCTCAGATGAACACTGTGATGTCAGAAAATATTTTAAAATTTTTATTTTTATTTATTATTGAGCGCTGCATAAATAAACAACAATTAGCATGTCATTGGAGGATAACTAAATAATATAAATATATTTAAAATAAAAAATTTTTTTTTACGCAATTAGAAATAAAAATAAGGTTATTTGTTATTCTTGCTATTATTATTATTATCATCATCATCATCATTACTATTATTATTAAAAAACTAAATTGTTACAATTATAACATGTTATTATCATTATTATTATTATTATTATTATTATGTCTCAGATGAACACTGTGATGTCAGAAAATATTTTAAAATTTTTATTTTTATTTATTATTGAGCGCTGCATAAATAAACAACAATTAGCATGTCATTGGAGGATAACTAAATAATATAAATATATTTAAAATAAAAAAAAAAATTTTACGCAATTAGAAATAAAAATAAGGTTATTTGTTATTCTTGCTATTATTATTATTATCATCATCATCATCATTACTATTATTATTAAAAAACTAAATTGTTACAATTATAACATGTTATTATCATTATTATTATTATTATTATTATTATGTCTCAGATTAACACTATGATGTCAGAAAATATTTGTAATTTTTATTCATTATTGAGAACTGCATAAATAAACAACAATTAGCATGTCATTGGAGGATAACTAAATAATATAAATATATTTAAATAAAATATTTTTATGCAATCACAAATAAAAATAAATTCATTTGTTATTCTTGTTGTTATTGTTATTATTATTATTATTATTATTATTACTGAAAAACCTAAATTATTATGAGTACATGTTGTTGTTGTTGTTGTTATTGAATGAGGGATTTATATTATATAAAAAAGAAAGGCTGTACCTCCATATTGAGTACCAAAGCAAGGCGATGGTTCAAAACAAACAACAACGCTTAATAATCAGTCACTACCTTTTTTTATTCTCTCTTTTACTTTTTCCTCCCTCTGCTTCCCATGTTCTCTCAGCTTCTCACATGTTTTCCACTAAGCAATATTCCACCCTCTGTCCATTCTTACACAGCATGCATTTTCCCAAGGTCACCTCAAATCAACTGATTGCCCACGGACAGATCTATAGCTATGGCTCTTATGAGAAATATGCAGCTATGTATTGAAAAACAATTTTGGAGATGAAGCCAGTATGCTCTCTACTTATGCAGCTGTCTCAGCAGAATTTTTCAAGTCTGCAAGTCAGCACTATATAGTGCCCCTGTGTTCTCGCTGCCCAACAGAGGGCAGCATTATCTGTAGCTGAATGTAACAGAGCACCACCAAAACAAAATCTCACACACACAAACACACTCTCAGATGAACACACAGGAGGTAAAGCAGCTCTGCAGTGCAGAAAAGAGGCTGCACCATTATCAATTACACCTTCATCTCACATCGGATATCAGCTAGCGGGCCTGCGGACGCAGCACATTTCCCCTAGCCCAGACCGGCCCAGTAAGGAGCCAAAAGCAGAAGAAACCCTAGCTGGGTTCCTATTCACAGGGTCCCTATGCAGGGCATTTCTGCAGTACACTTTACAAAATATGTTTATTTAGAACACCAATATAACACTTACAATAATAACAGTTTTTATACATTAGTGCTGTCATTCGATTTAAAAAAAAAAAACTAATTAATCACTCATTTTTCTGTAATTAATCACAATTAATTTCATATATACTTATACTGTCCTAATTTCACATTGCATCTCCAAATCAATGTAGAAACAATATAGAGATGGTATGTTTTTAATGGCTTCAATCATATACTGGCCTATTATTAAAGAAGGCCAGTATCATTGGTACCAATACTTCTACTGATGCCTCTATTAAACCCTTTTTCTCCCTCAGTTTTAGCTATTTATTATAGCCATTCAACATTACAGTACTGAAAGCCATTATTTTTAACATTTAATAGGCTTTGAAAAATACAACAGCTTTTAATTTAAGTGAATTTAAAACAATCTTCACACAAACTATAAATTGTATGTGAATAAACTATCATTTGAATATTAATCTTTATTTAAGCAACAAAATTAACCAACGAGCAGAGCAGTGAGTGATTTCTCTTTTTATTTTGTTCTTTGATTTAAATCAGTGACACAGACTGCAGAAGGTTTCCCTTTAAAAGCAGTACTGTGTCTTTAAAACCAACCTGAACTCATGACAGTTCATACATATTTTACGAGGTGGCAAATTTGTACAAATTCGCACGACCTCACTTGTATGAATTCGTATGATTTTTGCTAAATTGTACATATTTTACGCGTTCCCCAACTTGTATGAATTCGTACGAATGACCAACCTCTAACCCTGCTCCAAAACTTACCCATCACTGGGATGTAGACAAATCACACAAAATCATACAAGTCAGGTCATACGAATTCGTACAAATTAACCACCTCATAAATTTACATTATTGACACAGACTGCAGCAGGTTTCACTTTAAAAGTTGTGCTGTCTCTTTAAAACCAACCTGATCTCATGGCAATTTGTACATATTTTACGAGGTGGCTAATTCGTACAAATTCGTATGACCTCACTTGTACAAATTCGTACAATTTTTGCTAAATCGCATTTTACGAATTCCCCAATTCCTATGAATGACCTATTCCTAACCCCGCCCCTAAATCTACTCGTCACTGGGATGTAGACAAATCGCACAAAATCATACAAGTGAGGTCATACGAATTCGTACGAATTAGCCAATTCGTAAATTTACATCAATGACACAGACTGCAGCAGTTTTCTCTTTAAAAGCAGTGCTAGCTGTCTCTTTAAAAAGCATGACACGGATCTGGCACATATCTGAGTTTCTCCTAACTCTTTACCATCATTTAGGCCTTTTTAACTAATTTAAGACTGTGTTTATGAGATCACTTGCGAAAAACGTGACATTTTGACATAATTTTGTGTGTTTTTGTCTGCAGAAGCACAAAATAAAACTCTCTGAAACGGCTTTCTTTGCTCATGCACAGCGCATCACAATGCCGAATTAACTTCTCTTACTTCTAATAGTATAACGCTAACCAGATATTATACTATATAATTATAAACAAATATAATACATACCGTATAAAACATATTTTAATATATTTCATATAATACCCTATTTTGTGATAAACGACTGATGAAGTAATAAAATGTCAGAGCCACAATTTTATAAATGTGTAATTTTCCATATTTGAATCCCCTAAATTTATAACTATATCAATAGTTATTGTCAAGTTGATCTGTGGTTCATTGTTGCAGCTTGATTCACATTACATTAAATCATATTATGTTTCTCTGATTCTATTTGTTCTTTAAGCTGCATGTTATTGTGGGCCGGCTGGGGTTTCTGGGTGCAACTCAGGGCTGCAGTGAGACAAGCTGGCTGCCCCTTGCTGCCATAAAACTAATCACATCCATATATCTCCCTCACTCCGCGAGGTGAGACAGCATTGCATTACAGCTTTAGATTAAATATCAGATACTGCGCCTGCAGGAAGGAGACAGAGAATGTAAGTATCTGAAAGTCGGTACAGTACCTGTCCAGTGGCATCACCCTATGGAAAATTCAAAGTCTCCACCCTCAGCTGTATCTGCAGTGATCTAATTCACACATACTCCTCCTGTTCCTCGGGAGATACTACAAAATGATATTTTGTACACGGATAGGAGTATGTTTTGAATTCTGACACCATTTTTATGTAATAGAGGCAGACAAAAAAGGTTGGGATCTTGCAGAGGCAGTTAAAGAATACAGTCCAAGTGCATTTCAGAAACTCCTGGCATGGTGAGCTTGTCTGTGTAAACATTCATTATCTAATTGGCTCTGGCTAAGACAAAGACAAATTACTGAGATGAAAGTGGGGAAACTGTCTGTTCTGTTACGTGCTGTTAGAAGCTGCTGCTGGCAGCCAGGGAGCCTGTACAAGAGCCTAAAAATATACAGACATACAGGAGATGTAGAAGGTACTAATATGTACCATTTAGTCACAAATATGTATGCTTTAGGTAACAATATGTACCTTTAAGCTACTAAATGCATCAAATTGAAAGGGTACTGTCACAGTGACAGATTTTGTACATTTTTTTCTGGGATTGTATGAGACAATGAGGCTACCTCTTTAACAATTACAAGACAGGCCAGCACAGCAGGATGGTACAGCACAGCACAATATAATACATGCAGAAAGTGCAACACAGCTCAATACAATCAAGGACATCATAAAACTGCATAGCACATGGGGTCAACAATAAATTCAATGCAATAAAACATAGCATACAGTGATCCTAAAAAGTTTTTGGACATATTTAAAATGTATGAATGGCACAGAATTAGATAACTAAATATTATGCCTTAATACAATATTACCTTATACAGTTGAGCCAGTTTGATTTATTCCACATACATTTCTTTCATTCCACAGTGAGTTTGTACTTTTTTTTCCTGAGAGTGTGCTTCAGAGATGCTGCTAAGTGAAAATCAACTACAAAGGAAATCAACAGCTTGATTTCCAAACTACTTCACATGCTGATTCGGCCTAGTGGCTCATATCTTTTGATTCTATTCACCAAAATATTTGTTCACAGTCTCACACTGTTTAAATCTGAAATTAACTAAACTGACAACATTATGTTCTGTAGAGCTACTTTATACCAATAGATTCATTTGGCAACATTAACACTGTTATTTTCCTTTTTATTACTGTGAAGCTGCTTTGAAATTGTCTCTACTGTAGAAGTATCAGAACATTAATTAGGCCAGTAGAATCAGATTCACAGTCATATTCGAACCATAATGTTTTAATTAATAAGTTAAATCCTAGTAAACATTTTTTTTCCCTTAATTTTGTGCATTTTGTTTATATTTCGATATATATTGCAAAACTAGGTTTTCTGTGCTAAGTTAGTTTGATCCTCAAACGTATTTGCTTCCTTTACTGCATATTAACATTGTGCATATGGATTCAGAATGTAAAATATAGAAAATTTGTTCTCTGGCTTATGCTGTGGATTGATTATTTTATAATTGAATTATTAGAGAACATTGTCTTAGGCCAAAGACCAAGATGGCACAGGAGAAGTATATGGAGTCTTTTATGAATATATTAAGTATGGATAACCCACCCTCTAACAGTTAGAGTCTAACTACTAACATCGTAAATGATTGTGGTATAGAGAATAATTTATATGCATTTGCTGTAAGGAATTGATTATCTTATGTTTTATTGCATAGATGACTGCCTGCTTTAGACTCACATATACAGTATATTTAAATCTGCTTACAGTCTGTGTGTCATTGGACCTCCAGCTGTTTAAAACAAGAGAGTGAAAGATTTATGATCCCTACTCTTTTTATTTTATTAGGCCATCCTTTGGTGGCTTCTTAAAGAGTTATATCATATAATCAATAGTTTATCTATCTTCTTAGTATAATTAATTATTAATCTGATTAGCTGTACAAGCAATTTGGTATGTAAGAGGTGACTGAGGGTGTGGACGAGTTGAGTTTCTGGGCATTTCTAGGACTATTTCATGTGTTATTTGATGCAAAATAAATAAAAAAACATGGCCTCATATTACAGTTACAGTGAAGAGTAGGCCTATACAGAAACATCAGAAATGAACATGTTCAGCTCTTTTTCAGCATTTTATAGAATAGTTGCAAGTTAAAGCTTGATCCCTTGGAGTAAACTTACCTTTTTTTGGCATATAGGCATCTTCTGCCTCCATTAAATGTTTTGCTTATTTTATATATAAATAATAATTGCTCAACTGATTTTTTTTAAATATAATTACTAAAATGGACACTAAAGTCAGTAAGTTATTTATTTATTTATTTATTTTTTGAAGGAAAGAATATTTTGTTTAGCAGTGATGTATTAAATTTATTAAAAGATATTTACGTTGTTAGAAAAAAATCTATTTTAAATAAATGCTGCTTTTTAAACTTTATATTCACTAAAGAATCCTGAATAAATGCACTGGTTCGACAAAAATATTAAGCAGCAACTGTTTTCAACACTGATAATAATTAAAAAGGTTTCTTCAGCAGCAAATCAGCATATTAGAATAATTCTGAAGGATCATGTGACACTGAAGACTGGAGTAATGATGCTGAAAATTCAGCTTTGCCATGACATTATAAAACATTAAAATAAAAAATAAAAAACAGTTGTTTTGAATTTTAATAAGATTTCACAATATTACTCTTTTTTCTATTTTTGATCAAATAAATGCAGCCTTGAAGAGAAATCTTTAAACAACAACAAAAAAAACTCTACATTTTTGAACAATATTATACATATAAAAAATTAAACTATAACAAACTCATTGCAGAAATACTAAAATTAAAAGTTGATTATGAATTAGCAAGAGAGGGAGACTAAGATTTACAAGCAAAATTGCAAAGCAAATGATGCAACAAATCCATCTTTCAGAACTATATTTATAGTACAGAGAACTAAGAACTAGTTCTGCATAATAAAATACCCAAAAGAATTGGCTCATAGTCCAAGTAGGAATAACTACACACACACACACACACACACACACACACACACACACACACACACACACACAACTACAGCAAAGGACCCAAAAGCAGCATGTGAGACAGAATGTGATTATAAGGCTAGACATCTCAGAGCACAGACTTTTTTATGTCGTAGACATTCTCTCTCCCATTTATCAATGCTTTATTGCTATCATTTGTTTTAGTCTGCTGGATAAAGTCATTTCATCAAAAAGTAAAGCAAGCCTTCCAGTCTTATGACATGATGACTGATAGTGCACATGTTTAGCCACTAAAACTGCAGTCATGTGGAGACAACTATTTAGAGAGGTGCAATCAAAAACAACTTACAGTATCATTTAGATAGTTGCATATACATCAACCATAAGACAGCAAGTGTGTTTGTGTGCACACATGCATGTATCCCGTGGTCCTTTTCTGCTGAAAGTCATCTTTTGTTGGCTAATCTAATCTATGAAGGGTAAGCGGTCTCCTTTCATGTCCCCTGAGAGGGACAATTTGTCGACACAGACATCAGTGATGCGATGACACTCCTCGAACGCTCTCACCTGATGAAGGACTCAAGTTTGGATTGGTTAGTTAGATCACATGACAGAGGGATCCACCCACAGAGCAAGCTAATTTTGGGACACAAATAAAATGCTACACTCCCTCCGATTTGCAGATGTAATACAAAAATGCCCAATTTCTAAGAAAATATTAATTGTGATACAGGCATATATTGCATTAGCAATAGCTGAAGTATGATAATCAGAAAGAGAGGAAGGGAAGAAGGAAAAGGCAAGAAGAAGCTGCTGATGCATTGCAGATAAACTGCGTATACTGGGCAACCCCTCCCTTTTCCATCTATATTCACCCCCCACCCTCCCTCTCTCTATATGACATCATCACATCACATCCTCCAACCTGATGATGCCCGTGAGGGAGATGTGACTCAGCCTTCAGACTAATGCCTTTGGCCCCCTGTGTGAGATCTGGCAACCCTAAAATACAGCCACAACCTAACCTCTACTCCTCTGCCTTGGTATTTGCTGTAAAAGTATAAAGATGTTGTGAAAATAAGAAAGTAAAGATGACAGCTGACTCATTGAGACAAAATCAATCTATAGTTTTGACAGTGCTTAACACACTCTTTTTAGTTTGTAATTGCAGGGAGTGGATTTGTGCTATTCATCCATTACATGTATGGGCTCAGGGAGTGCGTTCAATAACTGACGAAAACTGCAACTAGTCGTTCATGCTCCTGGGGGTGAGTTAAATGAACATGCAGTTTCTCCTGTCATCATTTTAGGCCAATAAAAAGCCCTCTCCTGGGACGTTTGAGCAAGCATTCAGATCTAACAAATCTGTTTGGCTTTGTGACACCCAAGTGCAAGAGAGAGTGAGTGAGTGAGAGAGAGAAAATTGAGCTGATGTTCCAGAATGGGGTGATAATAATGGCTGTCAAAATCTTGCCACCTCTGTCTGCTCTGTTTAAAGGTATTTCACCTATAAATGAGAGCTCTGTCTTCATTTACTAACCTTCATGTTGTTCCAAACCTGTATGCTGCTATTTTTTTTTCTGTGGAACACAAAAGGAGAATCTTGAAGGATCTCCAAACCAGATTTTTGTCATTATTTGGATGTCTTCTTTATCTGACATACTCATTTCAGGTACTGGAGTTTCTGCAACTTAGCTGATGAGTTAAAGGGATTGTTGGCCCAAAAATGAAAATTCTGTCATTAATTATTCACCCTCAAACCGTACGACCTTCGTTCATCTTCGGAACGATCAATGAAATCTGAGAGCTTTCTGACCCTGCATAGACAGCAATGGAACTACCATGTTCAAGGCCTAGAAAGGTAGTAGGACATTGTTAAAATAGTCCATGTGACATCAACGGCTCAACCATGATGATATGAAGCTACGAGAATGCTTTTTGTTCGTAAAGAAAACCAAAATAACGATTTTATTCAACAATTCTTCTCTTCCATGTCATTCTCCGCATGTGTCGTGGTACTCTTGTGAATGGCGATGGAGACTGACACAAAAGAGAAGAAATCATTGAATAAAATCATTATTTTTGTTTTCTTTGCACACAATAAGCACTCATCGTAGCTTCATAAAATTAAGGCTGAACCACTGATGTCACATGGACTATTTTAATGATGTCCTTACTACA
Organism: Tor tambroides; assembly: GCA_021397915.2. Lineage (NCBI taxonomy): Eukaryota > Metazoa > Chordata > Actinopteri > Cypriniformes > Cyprinidae > Tor > Tor tambroides. Next base: position 55,674 of record JAFVLL020044089.1, on the reverse strand, counting down.
TTTCTGGGCCTTGAATGCGGTAGTTGCGTTAAAAAATATCTTAATTTGTGTTTTAAAGATGAACGAAGGTCTTATGGGTTTGGACAACATGAGGCTGAGTAATTAATGACGTAATAATGAGTAATTAATTTTTGGGTGAACTATCCCTTTAAATTAGGTGTGTTTGATTAGGAAGACCAGGACCAGGGCAGAGAAACATATGTGGCATCAAAAAATTATTTTTTTTTTTTAAAGTTGTGAAATAAAATATTTTCTAAATAATGTTTCAGACAATATTGGGTCTTTATACAAAAAAACTATATAGATGCCTTTTAAATTTTAGGATGGGGGCCTTTGCTTAAGTATGATCATATCTGTGGATCCTTGGCATTTTAAAAAAATCAAAAAACCCTACAAAAACTACAAGAACTGTAGTAGCCTTTTATAAGGCTTTTTTTTTGTACATTTCTGCAACTTGAAAGCCCCCCCTGTTGTTAAAAGGAAAGGATGTTTGAAAAGGATCTTTTTGTGTTTCACTGAAAGAAAAAACTGTTTATTTAAATCTCTAGCATGAGTCCTATATTTTTAACAAAAGCACATCTTGGCCTATGAGACATGACCCTGCACAGACCTGCACTGCTGTTCAACAGTAAAATTCTCATATGCTCACCAAGGCTGCATTTATTTGAACAAAAATACAATATAAACAGTAATATTGTGAAATGGTGTTACAATTTAAAGTAAATGTTTTCTGTCTGAATATATTTTAAAATATAATTTATTCCTGTGATGGCAAAGCTAAATTTTCAGCAGCCATTACTCCAGTCTTCAGTGTCACATGATACTTCTGAAATCATTCTAATATGTACTGTATATGAGTACATATTTGTATATTAGTATTTACATATTAGTAAATACTATTAGTATTTTTCTATACAGAAATATGAAATGAACAGCATTTGTAAGATTATAAATGTCTTTGCTGTCACTTTGTTTTGAGCCACTTAATGCATCCTTTAATGCTGAATAAAACTATTAATTTCTTTAAAAAAAATCTTACTGACTCTTAAACTTTTGAACAGTACAGTGTTTATTATGCTATTATCAGGTTCATAGATTTACAGCATTGTACTCAGGACCCTTATAACATCCACTGCAGTTTTACTCTTGCAGAGTATTGTATATGCAGGTATGATGTTGAAGCACTTTTTTGTGCATTGACTGCATGAGTATATACACATGTTAAAGGTGTGTCTAATGAGGGTTGTATTTTGTCCATGACACAGATTGTTAAGGCTCTCTGCTCATATGATGCTGCTCTCTGCTTCCACATCGATATGCTGACTCCCAACGTCTTCGTTCTGCTAACCACCTCAGGGGGCTGATGAGAATACAGCCATAAATCACAGCTAAAAAGACACCAGCAGGGGTCTCTCTATCGCTTACACACACTTTCAGTGCCAACACACACACACATTAACCCTTTCTCAAACTCTCATGAATAAAATATGGCTGGCAGAAAAACACATTGAGAGGGCAAGGAATGGAAAATGTTTAGCTGATGTTAGGTGGGACCTTGAATGAGTCATGAATTACACAGATCGATATATTTCCAAAGGCTTTCAGATATAAAGCACTTCTCACATTGTCTACAGATTACTGCTGAGTCATCCGGTCTCGTCAGGGGAAGGAACCGAGCAAAAGAATCCCTTCAGGGCTGATTTAACAACAGTATCCTCAAGAGATTTAAATCAGCATCCACTCTATTTCATGAACCGCTACTCTGCATTTGCACCAGAGCTTATCTCGCAACCCAGTTTTTTTGATTTTGCACCAAACATATTCACATGACAGGTGCCATTTGATCCCTCACGTTAACATTTCTGTTCATCTCACTGCACTAATGCACCGCATGCATCCCTCAAGCATTGTTCATTAATAAATCACAGGCTTCTCTCCCCGCGTACGTGCCTCATCGCTGTCATACTGATTCGGAGTTCACTGCCCGTAATGTAGTCACATTATAGCTGGATCTCCAATAATGCATCACAGTAGGCTGGTACTGTAAGGGCGTGCTCTGCAGCATTACTGGTGGCCTGCATTGAATTTTAAACCACACTGCTCTGCATGGCCACAAAAGCACCTTGAGCGACAGGCGCCTTGCTCCTCAGGGATGATTTGCACATTTTGAAGGGTTGGTCTTTACTTGGGGCTGGATGGTAGAGACATAAGGTCACTCAGTTCAAGAGCTTTTCTGCTGCTGCTCTGAATGATTGTACGCAGGCTAAATCTGGCTTCACATTAATGCCCGGACACAAATCCAATGACAAAGCAAATAGAATAAGGCCTGTAATTAATTGGAAATATCTCATTTTAGTCCACTCAGAGGGACAAATTCATCGTCCTCTCATGGTTCAGTAGGAATGGCTTGGAACATTGCAATGATTCATTTTGAATTTTTGGTGATATGATTAAACTCTTTGCTGAGCGATGGGAAATACAGGAAATTAGCAGTTGCTAATGCTAGAGATCTGTATGAGGTCAAAATGACTTTCAGCACTGCACACTTCCAAATGGTTGAATTATCTACAGCAACTACAGATCTGGATCAATCAATTACCATCTCAGAACTCTTTCTTAACTGAAGCATGTATGCTCAAATACATAATAATTATACTTTAAAATGTTTTTGGAAAGCATTGTGCATTCTTGATATTTTTGGAATATTTTGAGCCTGTTTACAGCAATCCTACTCATTTTGCTCAGGTTTCATTAGAAAAAGGGAGATCATATAAGCAGATTTGTCAAATGTCCTTTAGGTTATCATATATATATATTCAAAGCCTGGGCATGTGAAGCAAATAAAGGTAAGAAGTAGAGTGTTTTCTATGCATAGCAGGTGGTCTTTCAGAGGCAGTCAGCACTATCTGACATGTCTCAGTCCAACATGACATGAATATTTTGTCTATTCTGAAAAAGCAGGATTCTGGTTAATGGAAATGAAGTCATTTATCAACCAGCACAAAAAGCCAAAGTTAGAATTGTACAGCAAATAATGCTTTGCAGCAGATCAGAGCACTGCTACAGAATGTACTTGGAATTCCTACAAACTTTGAAGATTATACATTAAAAGGAATATAATGTAAATAAAATATACATTATGGATGAATTACTTGAATAATTGTCATTTTTAAGACATAATGTTGCCAATATATAATTATAATTGCAAGTTGATATTTGCAAAATGAATACACCACTGTAAAAAAAAAGGAAATAAAAATGTATTTACTTGATTATTGTTTGATTTTGCAGATTTTTGTTAACTTATTAACTTACTAATTTCTAGTAGTAACAATTTCAGGAATAGCATAATATTTTTTAAAATTCCTTTTAAATTCTATCATTCTAAACTCTAGCATTTTAAATTTTATTTTAAATTAATAAGTTCTACAGACATCTGTTTTTACAGTGCAAGGCACATTGAAAAACAAACACCTGCACAGTATTTTTCTTATACTTTAAGTATCCTTCAATTTCATATAATCATCAGCGTCAAATTTGAAAAGAAAATGGTATCATTGCACAGAAAGATTAGCACACTACAGTCCAGCTAAACGCCCTTGAGTGTGTCTGATACGGGCCGCTGTCCTTGGTGCTGACTGTAGACGCTCAGTCTGTGACTGGGCTGCGTGCTCAGACTCTGTCCAGAGTACCAATGATATCACGTCGACTGTAACTGTAGCCCTGTAACCACCATGCAATTCTATTCAAACCAACATATCTATTACTATATTTTGTAAGAAATTGTACTTTTAAGCGTTTCACATCCACCCATGGTGTGAATCATGGAGCTTGGTCAGGTTGGTCAGGGAGCGTCTGTATTCGTAAATGTGTAGATGTACATTTTGATGGCTGATAAAACATTAGTAGGTCTACTCATTATGTATCACTTTATTATAGGCCTAGATAAACACCACACATACATCACCAACACAAAACTCTTTAAAAGTAAAATTTAGAACAATTACTTAAGAGAAAGCATTTTTGAAAGTTATTTTTATAGGCCTTCGAATATAGCTATCGCACACTGGATTAGCCACCCAAGCACTAGTTATGTGTCACCAGGAAGCTGAAACACTGATAAAGATAAGTGTAGAAAGCAGGACCCTCCCACATCGTCGGATCAATGGTCCAGTCAAAACAAGCCTGAGCTTTTTCGCAACAGCGCCTCGAGTATATAAAGGCAGGTAGAGCGGCTATCCAGCGCTGAGAGAGCCACACACCCTATACCTATACACTACTTTACCTCACGCCTCTCTGTTCATCTGCACGTTCACACCCCGTCCGTCGGGATGAGTTATCCGATAGACACTATAGGAAGCCCCTACCGGAGGGTGATGGACACCAGGACGAGCTACTCGAGCCCCTCCAGCGGGTTCCGCTCCCAGACCTGGTCGCGGGCAAGCCCGAGTTCTTCTTCGTACAAGAGGACCTTCAACGTCCCGGTGGCGCGGGCTTACGGCTCAACAGTTCTGAGCTCCACCGACAGCCTTGACTTCACCCAGACCTCCATCCTCAACGGAGACTACAAGCGCTCCAACGAGAAGGAGCAACTCCAGGGACTCAACGACCGCTTTGCCGGCTACATCGACAAGGTGCACTTTCTGGAGCAGCAGAACAAGCAGATCGAGGCGGAGATCCAGGCACTGCGGCAGAAGCAGGTGTCGCAGTCTCAGCTGGGCGAACTTTACGACCAAGAGCTGCAGGAGTTGCGCTCCATGCTGGAGCAGATCCATCACGAGAAGGCGCAGATCCAACTGGACACCGATCACATTGAAGAAGACATCCAGCGCCTCAGGGACCGCTTCGACGAGGAAGCCCGCATCAGGGAAGAGACGGAAGCGATCCTCCGTGCCCTGAAGAAGGACATGGGTGACTCAGCACTCGTCAAATCCGAGTTGGAGAAGAAAGTGCAGTCCCTGCAGGACGAGATCGCGTTTATCCGCAATAACCACCAAGAGGAGATCAGTGATCTGTTGGCGCAGGTGCGGAAGAAGCAGATGCCGTGGAGAAGAGGGACTACCAGAAGGCGGATATCACCGAAGCGTTGCGGGAGATTCGCTCGCAGCTGGAGGGCCACTCGACGCAAAACCTCCAGCAGGTGGAAGACTGGTTCATGTGCCGCTACGCCAAACTCACGGAGGCCGCTGAGCAAAATAAAAGCGCCATCAAATCCGCACGGGACGAGATCTCAGACTATCGTCGCCAGTTACAGTCCAAAACCATCGAGTTGGAGTCTGTCCGAGGAACCAAAGATTCTCTGGAGAGGCAGCTGAACGACATAGAGGACCGACACAACAATGACCTTGCCAGCCTTCAGGTACATAATCGCATGCTAAAACGCTTGTTTTTGCCATTTAAACAACAAGGCAGAGTATTATGCAAGACTGATCCTCCAAACGTGCATTTTAAAAGTGCTTTGAAGTTGCAAAACAATAGTAGCTATAAAACATACTATGTGTATGGTTTTGTATATTTTTGATTGCTAATCAAAATAATGTTCCTCAGTTGCCAGTGAAAACTCATACTGTTAGACCACTACTCTGAATATTGTGGTGAACAATGGTTGCAGACTTGCTGCAGTTGTACTGTAGTGCATCATAAATCAATTTGGCTTTAAAAATGTGCTGCTGCTATCATCAATAATGAAATCAAGCCACAGTGAAGTCTGCATGGATGTGTAATGCTTTTTCTTCTGAGCTCACTATAGAAAGCAGAGAAACTGACTGGTCATCCTCAAGAGGATTTGCATATGATGCTTCATTACATCATAGGTGCAGTGGAATGGTGTTAGAAAGGGTTAAGGAGAGGCAGACACCCACAATGCAGTCTCTCCCCACTCTTTGCTGAGTCAGAGCAGAGGCAGGGTTCGCTCATTGGCTGTGTCCTGAAATCACCTCATACACATAGACCAAATGCACCTAGTGGTTGCCCTTGAAGCCATACAGTGATACTGTGAACTGTAATTTAATTGGTGCTGTGAGAGCATTAGAATCATAGACACAAATAGTTCCTTGTAGCATGCCAGCAATATACAAATATATACACAAATGATTATCTTGAGAATGCAACAGTTTCTTTCTGTCTTCAGCAACAGATTTATTTGACTAAACTGTCACAATATTGTGTCTGACGCACTAGGAAACCATCCACCAGCTGGAGAATGAACTCAAGAGCACGAAATGGGAGATGGCACGGCATCTTCGTGAATACCAGGACCTCCTGAATGTCAAAATGGCACTAGATATAGAGATTGCTGCGTACAGGTAAGGTTGGGATATATTTTGCATATGAGTGTTGTGTAAATACCTTTTTAGTTATTAATATTATAATTCATTATTAAAAATAATCATATGTATTGTTATTATTAGATTTAATATGTAATATCATTATTTAACAATTACAATTAACATTTAACATCATTATTTAAATATTTATTAATGCAAATATAAGAATATACAAGCAGCATTTCTTAAATACTTCATTTTCTGTATTTTGGCAAATAATGTAGCCATAAATGTTTCAGAGAAATGCTTACATGTAATCCTTAAGTATAATTTTGATAATAGCCTAAATCGCAATTGTATCTTCTTCTTTATGGCTTTTCTTGTTATGTAGAAAACTTCTTGAAGGAGAGGAGAGCCACTTTAGCACTTTCCCATATCGCCAGACCGTCACCAAAGGCCCCAAGGTCAAAATTGAGCCTCCAAAGCTTAAAGTGCAACACAAGTTCGTAGAGGAGATCATTGAGGAGACCAGGGTGGAGGATGAGAAGTCTGAGATGGATGAGGCTTTGGCTGAGATGGCAGAAGAGTTGTCTGCTGCCAAGGGAGAAGAAGAAGGAGAGGAGGAGGAGGGAGAGGAGGAGGGTAAGGATGAAGAAGGCGGTGAGGAGGAAGGTGAGAAAGGAGAGGAAGGTGAAGGTGAGGAGGAAGGAGAAGCAGAGGAGGAGGTGGTCACCTCTACCCAAGCCAAAGTAGCCTCCGGAGCCCCTGCTGAGGATGAAGAGGAGGGAGAGAAAGAGGGAGGTGAAAAAGCAGAAGAAGAAGAAGCTGGAAAGGGTGATGAAGAGGAAGAGAAGGGAGAGGAGGAAGAGGAGGAAAAGAAAGAGGATGATGCAGAGGAAACTGAAGCACCCGAGGCAAAGGCCTCTCCTGAGAGTGAGAAAGCAGAGGAGAAGCAGACCAGCGGAGGAGAAGAAGAAGGAGAGGAAGAGGGTGATGAAAAAGATGAGGCAGATGCAAGTACTGACAAAGGATCACCCAGTGAAAAAGAACCAGAATCAAAGGAGCAGCCTAAGAAAGTAGAAGAAGAAGCAGCAAAGGAAGACAAGAAAGGAAAAGAGGAGAAAGAGGAGCCCAAACCTGAGAAGGAAACTGTGACGGAAACCAAGACGGAGACGCCTAAACCAGAATCTCCAAAGAGCGAGAGTCCAAAGAGCGAAAGCCCGAAGAAGGAGACACCTAAGACAGAGGCTCCAAAAAAGGAAGCCCCCAAGACTGAGAGTCCTAAGAAAGAAGAACCTAAGGCAGAACCACCCAAGAAAGAGGCCCCAAAGTCAGAGCCACCGAAAGCAGAAACTAAAGAAGATTCCCCAAAGCCAGCAGATGAGAAAGCCACTAAAAAGAGCGAGCCAGAAAAAGACCCTGAAGACAAAAAGAAAGAGGCGACCGTAAATGGAGACACAGGCAAGAAAGACGAGAAGAAAGAGTCCGATAAGAAAGAGGTGATCTCCAACGGAGTGGACGAGAGCCCAACCAAAGATGAAACGAGCCAGAGGGTGGTGATCACCAAGACAGTGGAGACCATCACCACTGGGGAAGGTGGAGTCAAACAAGTCACAAAAACTGTTACCGTCACCGAGAAAGGAGATGAGGTGGAGGAAACGGTCCAGGAGAAGGTGGTCTCCAAAACCGTGGAGAAGCAGGTAGTGAAGGCCACCGAAGCAGATTAGACCCTAGCACTCAGCTATAACCGACTGAAGAGGAACCGGGGAGGAAGCATATCAAGCAATCAACACAAAACTAACATAACGAAGAAATCATAAAGCTCAACAGATGTATTACATTAACCACACTGAAACAAAAGCAAGCATAGAGAGAAGCCATAAGACGCGGCAAGCTAAAAAATGCATGTTGAGTGACAGCTTTAAATTGGTTCTGCTGCATATGCGGTCCGGGACGCCGGGGACTCACTTTCACTTTCGTTCAAACTGCAATACCTGGGGGAGGGGGGCGGTCACTTGAATGTGGCATCTGCATGCCAGCTCAGGGGGAGTGTGCTCCTCGTTTTTTGGGATAGAAAAATAACCACCCTATGTATGATGGTAATATAAAATACTCACAGAGCAGTGGGGAATGACATTTACTTTGGGGTGTAGAGACATGTGTTCTGACAAAAGTAGCCTTATAAATATTATCACGAGGACACCAACTGAGCCAAAAATGTAAAAAAAGGATGAAGAAGATGGAGAAAATAGCCCATGGTCATATACACTCAGTACATAAAGCAACTAAGAAACTCTTAGCCTTAAACATGCTTTTTACCGTTGTCAGTTATGTTTACCTGATGAGTGCATTTGAAAATAAAGACGTCAATGCGCACATACATTCTTGTATGCATAGGATTGACTTGAATTCAACTATTTACCGTTAATGAGGTGCTACCGTTTGCAGTCCCATGTCTTTGTTCATCTGAATGAATTTCTCAGCAGCATTTGCTCAATAAACACCATATTAAAATACACTATTTACTTTGTCTTGTCTTTTTCCTCAGTTGTTTATTGGTATGCTTGGATTTTTATGTACATTATTTGTGAGTGTGGATTACATATTTACAGACTTGGTACAAGATCAAAAAAAATGATTAAAGTACAGCAATTTAGTTTAAGTTCTGAGTGATTTCCTATTTCCTTTAATTTGTGCTAAAAATGACAGTCATCAAGTTCAGAAGTGAAAAAGATAATCAAGGAATTCTAAATATCTTTTAAAAAAAACTGTTTATGTATCTTTTAAAAATCATGTATTAAAGTGTTATATAAATGGCTAGTTTTTAATTTTTTTAAGTGATATCAGTCCACTTAGAAGAAGAAAAAACAGCAGCAATCACAAGACACTTCCTTTAACTGTTGGACAGGTCAGGTGACTAAAATGTGACAGTATTGCTGACTCTTCATTGTTTTGTTGTTTGTTCAACTTTAAATATATGTTAAAAATCACGTTATTGAGGTTCATCACATTTTAGTTCTTTACAAGATCAGCAACTTGCCTAAAATTATTACAACTATATGCACTTTTTATTATTATTATTATTGAATGTTTTGTTGGATCAGCTGTGAAACATGCCGAATGCAATTACATGACAGTAATTGCCCATACTACCAGCTCTATGTGAGAATTTATTGAGAAAATGTTGCTGCATTGCAGGCTGAGGGTGTATGGAGTTATTTTTATGTCTTTATTATTCAATCAAAGATTCTGTGCTTGAGAGTAAAACTAATTATTTTGTAATTAAAAAATAAAAGATTGCAAAAAAATGTCTTCTTAAGGCTCAAAAATAAAGAAATTGATAACAAAATTATTTGCAGTGCGTGTAAATCTTTGAAAATCTTTATTTTCCTTTGTGTACCTCAAACACTTTTCATTGCAAAACCACAAATGTTGCTCTCTTTTCTGCCGTCTATTTTTGCGAGTCTAAAACTTTTGTTTGCGAGTTGAAAAGTTTTGCTTGCGAGTGAAGCTGTGTCTCAGTGGGGGGTCTCTACGGTCTCTACCCACCAGGATGCAAGACCTTTTTCTATTGGTCATTCTCGATTGAAGTCACAGATCGACCACGCCCACTACGTCTCCGCGGAATCCCCCTCAAATCTATTCAGACGGGCTTAGCTAACGTTACGTGTTTAGATGGGAGAGCATGAGAAGAGAGAACAATTAAGATCACTTGTCACCAAGTTTAAGATGTTAAATTAGTTGTCTTACCCAGTAAACAACCTGTTGCTCGCCATGATCCGACCTCGCTCGCCTCGCTCTTCTGTCAGACTGGCGGCGGCAGTGGCGGGGATTCCGCGGAGACGTAGTGGGCGTGGTCGACCTGTGACTTCAATCAAGAGTGACCAATAGAAAAAGGCCTTTCATCCTGGTGGGTAGAGACCGCCCACTGAGACACAGCTTCACTCGCAAGCAAAACTTTTCAACTCGCAAACAAAAGTTTTAGACTCGCAAAAAAAGACGGCAGAAAAGAGAGCAACATTTGTGGTTTCGCGATGAAAAGTGTTTGAAGTGCACAAAGAAAAATAAAGATTTTCAAAGATTTACACGTACTGCAAATAATTTTGTTATCAATTTCTTTATTTTTGAGCCTTAAGAATACTTTTTTTTTGCAATCTTTTATTTTATTAATTACAAATTACAAATTATTTTTACTCTCAAACACAGAATCTTTGATTGAATAATAAAGACAAAAATAATTCCATAGGGGTGCACCATCAGAGATATGCAATACATAGTACTCACAAATACACTGCAACAGTCATAATGGTCTGTTCAAGCCATCAGTATTGTTAATTGACCATATTCAATTAAATATGATACATAATTTAAACAATAAAAATGATAAAACTACACTCTAAAAAAATGCTGGGTTAAATACGAGCCAGCGCTGGGTAAAATATGGACAAACCCAGCGACTGGGTTGTTTTGACCCAGCGGTTGGGTTACTATCTAGAAGACTGGGTTAAACATTTAACCCAACCGTTGGTTGAAAACAACCCAATCGCTGGGTTTGTCCATATTTCACCAATCATTTTTTAGAGTGTACATTAATCAAAGTGTTTTGTCTTTTCTGTGTATTCAAAAACATTTTCAGAATTATTTATATATTCAGCCCAGGGCAGAATTACCTGATACTGCTACAAAGGAATCGTCAGAATATGCACCTCAAGTTTTGTGAACTATTTGTGCAGCACAAGTTGTGAAATTAGGGCACAGCAATATGGAAATGAATAGAGATTCACCAGTCATTTAGGTGTAGTTCTCAGTACTGCAGTAGTTTGTATTATCTTGTACTATATCTAATATACTGCTAATAAGTAGAGTCTTTTCAAAGAAAACATCCTAAATTTAACAGACAGTAATGACTGTCTATTTTACATAAAACTTGGTGTCTTTAACAACATGACCCAGATTCCCATTTGACACTTTGTTTTCTATGTACTCTTATTTTATTCTTATACAGTCAATTTTATCTCCTGGTGTATGTGCATGTTTAAGTACTTCTGTTTTAAATGGTAAAGATTAATATAAATAAAGATTTACTTTTTTAGATGTGCATTTAAAAACTTTTAAAAGATGTGTACAAGTACAAGAACAGTTTTATTAAAAACCACACGATGAGTAAAAGTGTTAATAAATGTCTCACTGGAGTTTTCTATTTATGAAGTTTTCCCACATTAGGCATTCTGCATCATTTTTTAATTAAATTCGCAACCTTTTTTAATAACTCTTAAATGTGTTGCAGATTCATACCTTTCAGAAGTTTCAGAATTGTTTTAAATATCTAAAGGCATCATTAAACTAAGCAGATATTAGAACTTCTGAGAAAGTCAACTATTAAATATGATTACACCCACAAAAAATGTCAAGGAAAAAGTCAGCAAATCTTTTTGATCATCAAGAAGCATGTTTTATTGCATTGGCAGCAAAGATTCACTTTTTACAATCTATTGCAAGACTGATGCTTCATTCAAAAATATAATCTACTTCACAAGCATACATTCACTCAGATATGTAGATCATCTCAGTAACATCACACAATCATTATGTTTTGAAAGCTCATAAAGTTGACTGTGGTTTCAATCATTATATAGCAATTTGCTCTGAGCACCGTTGATCAAGGCATATTGATAGTTACAGACTGAAGAAGAACTAGAAGCAGGTCAGGGTACTGGTATTTGTGCTGTTACAGATCCGACTCATTACTTCTTCCCCTTAGGTTTCTCGGCCTCCTCCTTTCCCTTTTCCGGCTTCACACTTTCCTTTTTCTCACTCTTGCCTTTCTCACCTTCATCTTTTCCCTTAGGCTTTTCTGGCTCTGCCTTTTCCTTAGCTTTGGGTTTCTCTGGCTCTTCCTTGCCTTTATCCTTTGACTCTGGTTCAGGTACAGGTTCAGTTTTCTCCTTGGCTTTCTCTTTGGCTGGTTCAGGTTCGACTTCCTCTTTGGCTTTTTCAGCCTTAGGCTCAACTTTTTCCTTCTCAGTTTCCTTCTCTTTTTCTATTTTAGTGTCTTCCTTGTCTGCATCTGTATCCTCTTTGGCCTTATCAGCACTTGTGTCAGCTTTCTCCTCACTTTTCTCTGTCTCAGTATCCTCCTCTGCAGCCACTTCCTCCTCCTCAGCTTTCTCTCCCTCTTCCTCCTCACCCTCTTCCCCACCTCCCTCTTTTTCTTCTCCTGCTTCTTCAGTCTTTTCTTCAGCCTCCCCTTCCTTGTCTCCTTTTTCCTCTTCCTCTGCTGCAGCTTCCTCTTCTTCTGCTGCAGCTTCCTCTTCCTCTGCTGCAGCTTCCTCTTCCTCTGCTGCAGCTTCCTCTTCCTGTTCAGCACCTGTGTAAAACAGTAATTTAGTAATGCACTTCTTGTCAGTATTTAGAACTCTTAATTATGACAACAGCATCTGAATCTTACCTTCCTCTTCCTCCTTTGTTTCTTCTTCCTCCTCCTTCTCTTCCGCTTCCTCTTCCTTCACTTCCTCCTCTTCCTCTTTCTCCTCCTCTTCTTCTTCTTCTTCCTTGGTAGGACTGGCAGCAGCTTCTTGAGCTTGACTGGATGTGATGGCCTCTTCGGCTGAGAGGGATGCACTAACCAGGCGAGATCCAAGCAGGTAGGGGGCGCCAGAGCTCAGGGTGGACAGTGAGAACATGGGTCGGGAGTAGACGGGACCAACAGAGTAGGCACCGACCAAACCTCCCACACCCACACTGAAGCGAGACTCCTCCCCCTCGAGCAACTTCCTGCAAAAAACAGAAAAGATCACGTGATGAATCAGAAGCATTGACATGAATCTAAAAATCTGACTTTATATTAGTGGTTCAACCTGTAAGCAGCTATCTCAATATCAAGGGCCATTTTGACATTGAGAAGATCCTGGTACTCTTTAAGGTATCTCGCCATTTCGCCTTTAGTAGCTCTAAGTTCATCCTCAAGGTCGCTGATTGTATCCTACGGGGAAGGGTGGATGTCAAAATAATGGTGTGAGAACTTAAAATACTCAAAATAGTGGTTAATAGAACTAACCTGCATGGCAGCAATCTCTGCACTCTGCTTGTCCTCCACCTCCCTAAGCTGCTTCTCCAGAGACTCATTCAGGCCCTTGCAGGCATCGATCTCAAGGACACATGCCTGAAGTTGGCGCCGATACTCTCCCGCTTCATCCTTTGAGTTCCTCACTGCGTCAGTGTGATGCACCACGCTCTCCGTCAGGTGGCCCATCTTCCCACGGAACCATTCTTCAGCTGACTGGATGTTCTTGGCTGCCAGCTTCTCGTACTGGGCTCTGATGTCGCGCAGGGCACTGGACAGATCGGGCTTGGCGGTCTCCGCCTCAATGGCGATCTGGGCTCCATATTGAATCTGGGCCTGCAGCTCTGAGATCTCACCCTCGTGGACCTTCTTCAGAAATGCCAGCTCATTTAGCAACATATCAACCTTCTTCTCTAGCTCCACCTGAGCCAGAGTGCCGTCGTCAGCCTCCTTGCGGGCCTCCAGAAGCCTGCCTTCGGTGTCCTCGCGGGCGACCACCTCTTCCTCGTAGCTGGCCTGCAGGCTCCGCAAGGCATTTTCCATACTCTCGCGGTGGCTCAGCGCAGCCTGCCTCTCCATGCGGGCCTCCTCGACGGCGGCTCTCAGAGTGCGGACCTCCTGCTCGTACAGGCCCCTTAGGCGGGAAGGCTCCACATGCTTTTGCCTCAGCAGGAGCAGCTCAGCCTCCAGGGCACGGTTCTGCTGCTCTAGTTCATGGACGCGCTCGATGTAACCGGCGAAACGGTCGTTGAGCTCTTGCATCTGGGCCTTCTCCTGAGTTCGCACTGCCCGGAATTCAGAGCTTACCTGGGCGGCATGGCTGATGTCCATATCCACGGAGCGGCCAGGGCTGCTCAGCAGCAGACCGGCGGAGGTCCGGCCGGGGGAGGCATAGTGGAGGCGGCTCGAGGAGAGAGCAGGGGGATGGGCGGAGAAAGTGGTGCGAGAACGACCACGCTGAGAAACCCGGGGGCTGCTCTCCACATACCAGCGTTTGTACGAGGATGAGAAGTAGGGGTCAAACCCAACGGCACTCATGGCTCCAAGGACAAGCTGCTCTGTGCCTCAGTACCACAGTCAGCTCGATCAGCCTTCAAACACTGATCTGCTGCTCCTACCGCAGTCAGTGCAGCTTATATAGCCAGAAAGGAGCTCTGACGCAAGTGATTTTCTGAACTCTGACAATGCAGTATCAATAGCAGAGAGAGAGAGAGGGAGGGAGAGAGACAGTGAGAGCTGCGTGCAGTTGTATGTGCAAGTCAAGGAGTATAATATAATTTTGTTAAGAAATGATGAGATTTTTGAGAACAAAATGCTAAATTTATATGTGTTTAAGTATGTGCTCTATGACTGCCACCAAGGTCATTATTTGCATAAGAAGCTAAAATTAAGCAAATCATGCTTGGCATTGTGCCTCGTTGCATTATTTTAACATGTTATTTAATTATGAACATAATTATGGTATGTAAATGGCTAAAATATATACATACAACACGCAGCTTCCTCTGCAGATACAGAGATGAAAGCTGGAGGAAGAGAGAGGGAGGAAGAGGGGAGGGGGTGGAAAAGAAGTGAGGAATGGTTACAGCTCTATTTTCAGTGCTTTTACCTGTGTAAACACACCATTGCCTCTGTTGGATATGAGAGGTAGTACATACAATATGAAACACGTGAACAAAGAAGTGAATGATTTTCCTTATGCAGACTGTATTGCTTTTATTTTTTTTTAATATATGTGTGTGTCTAAATTTGGATTTAAATAGTGTTTAAATAGAGTTAACACTTTAATAACTAGCGATAATGAACTTCATAATATCACAAATAAACTATGCTTTTATTGTAAGACCATGCTATGCTTTTATTGTAAGCAGATAAACTTACATATAAATGTTGCATTTTTACTATTTAAAATAACTTTTTTCTATTTGAACATATCTTAAAATGTAATTTATTCCTGTGATTTCAAAGCTGAATTTTTAGCATCATTACTCCAGTCACATGATCCTTCAGAAATCTTTCTAATGTTCTGATTTGCTGCTCAAAAAACGTTTATTATTATTATTATTGTGTTGAAATCAGCTGTGCAGAATTTTTTCAGGTTTCTTTGATGAATAGATAGTTCAGAAGAACAGCATTTATCTGAAATAGAAATCTTTCCTAACATTATAAATGTCTTTATCATCACTTTTGATCAATTTAAAGCATCCTTGCTAAATAAAAGTATTAATTTCTATAATCCCACCCACCCCCACCCCCCAAAAAATCATACTGACTCCAAACTTTTGAATGGTATAGTGTATAATGTTACAAGAGCTTTTTATTTCAGATAAATGCTGATCTTTGGATTTTTCTGTTAATCAAAAAATCCTGAAAAAAAAATGTACTCAACTGCTTTAAATATCCATTATAATAATAAAAATGTTTCTTGAACAGCAAATCAGCATATAAGAATGATTTCTGAAGGATCATGTTACACCGAAGACTGTAGTAATGATGCTGGAAATTTAGCTTTGATCACAGGAACAAATTACATTTTAAAATATATTCAAACAGAAAAGAGTTATTTTAAATAGTAAAAATATTTCAAAATGTTACTGTTTTTGCTGTACTTTAGATCAAATAAATGCAGGCCTGGTAAGCAGAAGAGACTTCTTTGAAAACATTAAAAATCTTACTGTTGAAAAACTTTTGACTGGTAGTGTACATAATAATTTATGACATTAAGAAGTTCATTATAGCTAGATATTAAAAGGTTAACAGGATACTTAAATCCTCAATAACCAAAAAAGCCTGGAAACTCCTGCTGTACTATACATTATGGGGCCTCTACATTCTCTCTCTCTACATTCGCGCTACAGTGTTTACTGATGGCCTATGAGATCTAAGGCTTACTCTGATCTTTGCACTTTTATTCCACACTTCTCAGTTTAAAAGTCATGTTGCTATTTTGAATCTGTTCATGACCTCTGCCCTTCGAGCAGTAGATAGATATCCGGTCCACCCCCTTACACATGAGACTCACTAAGTAAGTTCAACTGTCATTCTTAAAGTGAAACATTCTGATTGGTTCAAAGCAGAATAGATATGACATATATGACAGGCCACATACCAGAATGCTATAAAAAGAGCATAGCACAGGCACGCAGGGCTCACTGTCTGTCACAGAGTGTGTGCACAACAGCAAGAAGGGCTGTGTTTGGTGGGTTTAGTCTGGAAAATACTGTAGTGAAACCCAAACTGATTCAAAATGGCTGCTGCTCATCGTCTAGTGATTGTACGCCACGGCGAGAGCTCCTGGAACCAGGAGAACCGTTTCTGTGGCTGGTTTGATGCAGACCTCAGTGAAAAGGGTCTGGAGGAAGCCAAGCGTGGTGCTCAAGCCATCAAAGATGCAGGCATGAAGTTTGACGTGTGCTACACTTCTGTTTTGAAGCGCGCTATCAAGACTCTGTGGACCATCATGGAGATCACAGACCAGATGTGGCTGCCTGTAGTGCGCACCTGGCGTCTGAATGAACGTCACTATGGTGGTCTGACTGGTCTGAACAAGGCAGAGACAGCAGCCAAGCATGGAGAGGAGCAGGTCAAGATCTGGCGCAGATCATTTGATATTCCCCCTCCTCCTATGGATAAGGAGCATTCATACCACAAGATCATCAGTGAGGTAAGAGAAAGAGATCAGATGTTAAAGATAAATATTAAATATTAAAAATATTAAATAAATATTAAGTAAACTTGACAAATATTATATATATATATATATATATATAATAGGATACATTGCATATTATAATATAATCAATATATAATAAAAATAAATATTAAATAAATGTTTGCAAAATATATATAAAAATATAAATTATAATTATAATATTATAATAATTATATATATATATATATATAATACATTTATATATAAACATTATTTTATAATCAATATATTTTATAAGATACATTGTATATTATAATATAATTAATATACAATAAAAATACATATTAAATAAATGTTTGCAAATGTTACATAATAACAGTATATTTTATTTTATAATATACACTGTATGTTTTGTGTGTGTGTATACATATATATATATATATACTGTATATATATATATATATATATATATATATAATGTTGGTGTAACAATATATTGTATAATTTATACATATAAATGTTTAAACATTTTGCATTTTATATGTCATCATTATTATTTTTTCTATAATTATTAATTATTCCATAATTAAATTGTTGCATAAATATTTAAAATGTATTATTATATTTATGTATCTATTACGTGTGTGTGTATATATATATATATTGTATTATTTATTCATTGATGCATGTGATGCTTTTACGTCACTCATGTAAACACTGGTGGGTGGTGGCATGGCTGCAAGTTTGATCATGTTCCATTCCTATATTTCACCAGTCAAGACGATACAAGGGTCTAAAAGTGGGTGAGCTTCCCATCTGCGAGAGTTTGAAGGACACCATCGCTCGTGCCCTGCCTTTCTGGAATGAGGTTATTGTACCTGAGATCAAGGCTGGCAAAAACGTCATAATAGCAGCCCACGGGAACAGCCTCCGTGGTATCGTCAAGCACTTAGAGAGTGAGTATCCTCCCACCAAGCATTTAGTAAAAGACTATTCAGGGACTCAGTCGGGTGAGTGATGTTTTATATAACAGAACTTCAATCCATGTCAAGGAACAAGTACATATAGCATTCAGACACACAGAACGTGTCTGACCACCAGGCCTCAATGATCCCAGATGACACAGGGACTATTTATAGCCCTCATTCATACATAGAAGAGACGAGGAGGTTCCTGTTACAGGCACAACCTTTCAGCAGAAAGGTTCTGCATTCTCCCTCGAGATAGGAAGTAAAGGTCATAGGGGTCAAGAAAAGGTCAAGGCTTTGAAAACTCACTGTATGTTCACCTGTGTCTACAGGCATGTCAGATGCAGCCATCATGGAGCTGAACCTGCCCACAGGCATTCCCATCGTCTATGAGCTGGACAAGGACTTGAAGCCCATCAAACCCATGCAGTTCCTAGGAGACGAGGAAACAGTTCGCAAAGCCATGGAGGCTGTGGCCGCTCAGGGCAAGGTCAAAAAGTGAAGAGCTGATACAAACCCAGAAACTGAAATACCACCAAACATAATAGAAACTAGGGCATACAATTGGATCCAAGTCTGTTTGAAGACCACCAAATGAATGAAAGTGAACCCAAGACATGGACACGACTGTCACCCCTCCCCCCCAAACATTCTCACATTTCATCACCATTTGTAAACCCCCTTGTGTTGGACTGCCCCACTCTGACACAGCAAATAAAAGTGAGCACCATTTTGTGTACCTCCTTTTTCGCTTGAGTCATTCCTCCCCCTCTTCTTTCCTCTCTAAATTAATTCAGGGATTTCAGCAGAACGGTGCGCTGCTGTGTAAGCTGACCCAAAGGGCACACCAAAGAGCTTGCTGAGTTCATTTTGGCAGTCGTCCCACACTGTGGTGCAGTGGCGGCTCATCTAGCCATAGTTCTCTACGAGAGCCCGCTGCACAGACGGCCCATAACGGCTACGGTTTCCTGCCAGCACCACAATTAGCAGCAGCTCAGGTTTTCTGGTGACAAAAGGACAGGGGTGTGTGTGGATGTGCATGTGTGACGGTCTGTGATTGGAAAAGGACAAAGTCGGAACTAGACAGTCACAGCATCCCAAAGGGACTTATTCATTATGTAGGAAGACTAATTTTAGGTTGGGCCTTCAGTATTGACAGCACAAAGTAACTTATAATTTAATCTATTATTTAAGCATTGATCCAAAAATAATGTGTTACTGCGATTTATATTACTGAAAAAAAGAACTACACAGCAGGATTAGTATGCTGTATATACGTATATTCACATATTATATATATATATATATATATATATATATACATACATACATACATACACATATATATATATATATTTATACATATACATACATACATACAGAGCTGGGTAGTAACTGATTACATGTAATCTGGATTGCGTAATCATATTCCAAAAATTAAGTACTTGTAATTAAATTAAATTTTAACATTTTGGGAAACATTGACGTAATATAACGTTTAATGCGCTTCATGTTGTTGATAACAACAAATGGAATATATTTTCCTACACTTCGTATTTTTATATCAATATGGTACCAGATTATTCTTTTTAAATCAATGTGAAAAGGAGATAGTAAAAAGTTATCTAAAAGTAATCTAAAAGTAGTCTGATTATATTTCCTAAAATGTGTAATGTAATGGATTACGTTACTAACTACAATTTTTGTCATGTAATTTGGAATCAGTAACAGATTACAGTTTTTACTAATTATATTAGTTATATATACTAGTTATATTATTATATTAGTAATTATATTACTAAAAAATAAATAAAAACTACACAAAAGTGATATTTAAAGCAAAACGATTAGTAGCCTGTATATATTATTATATATGTATACAAATGTTTAATTTTTTACATTAATTTGTATATAAAATATAAATGAATATAAATTATATGTGTACAAAAATGTTTATGCATTTATATAAATAAAACTATATACATACATATATATATATATATATATATATATATATATATATATATATATATACATATATAAAAGTTAGAAGTTGTATACATATATAATAACATACAATCACATATAATTTAATTATTTATTATGTAGTTTATGCTGGTTTGGTGCTGGAAACCCTGCCAGCATATCAGAATCCCAAACACAATTTATATGAGCTCAGACACAAATAAGCTATTAATGAACCATCAAATATTAAATGCAAATGCAGCACTTTTAAATGCAGTGCTACAAAGGGTAAAGTATGAAGAGTAAATCATGGTAACATACTGTTAAACAGTGACATGGTGCAATGGCACAAAAGAGTGCGGGAGAGTTTCCAAACTGCTGTACTAAATCAACTCAATCCTGCCATCTAATGTTTAACCTATAGTATCACATAACATTCTGGTCAGCCATAGAAGGTACAGATAAAGTTAAATTTAAATTTTATTTTACAAGTTTTATTCCAAATCTGTTTGTGAAATCTTGGTTTATGCAGCAGACTATCATGAATTCGAGAGCCAAAAAAAAAACTGACAAACGACAGTTAACTGGCAAGCAACAAGAAGTGGCATCTACCCAATCACAATAAATGTCTACTTCTTACAGTCTTTAAAAATATATTCTTATCCCTGTTTATAGGTTAGAGTCTTATAAAACTAGATTTGTTTGGCCAAAAAATGTTTTTGATTTGTAAAGTCAAATCAAATTAGCCACTGTAAATTCATACAGTAAAGCATGCGAGTCTATCACAGTGAGGATGTTTTCATAGGTTATTGTTCACAGAGAAAACCACAACAGTTCTTACTTCCTCTTAGTAAATTCTTACTTCCACAGTCAGTTCTGGCCAAAATGTCTTACCGTTCTTGATAGGCGGAGTCATTCTTGTTGAAGACAAGAAGTCTCTCCTCAGGCACAGAGTGAATTCCAGCTCTCTGGGTTAGGTTGACTTCAGGAATGGTGAGATGTTTCTACATGTTGCTCTGATTCTTGGAAATCACTTGCTGTGATGTCTCTCCCTTTCCTCAAATTCATAAGATTTCAGTGCTGTGTGAAAGCCAGATATAATTGATTTAAAATATAAGACGAAACATACAATAAGACGGTATTAATGTTTAGTTCCCTTCACTTAAGATCGAGAGAGAGAAAAAAAAATACTAAAACAAGACCACCATCTGAAAAACATATACACTGTATCCTGTTCTAATACTGTACCGCTGGAGAGACTGTAATTCACTTTAATATAAAGTATCAAATATATAAATGAACAGAGTGAATTTTCTTGAAATCCTTTGATAATTTAAAGGTTAAGCATCATTCTGAAGAGACAAATCTTTTGAAGAAAACGAATAACCAGTATTGTTTATGTGATAATAACAGAGTAGGGTAGGATGAAGAGGACCAATAGATATGAAAACACAGTAAATAAACAAATCTCTAAACATGATAGCTCATACAAAATCATTGCTAACTGGATGTAGCCCAACATTTATCTTCAGCCTTAGAGACCTTACTCATTTAAATTGAAATTCTCTTTGCAAGCAGCTCTGGAACAACCAGAGGACCATAGCCATGTAATGATTGATTGATTGATTGATTGATTGATTGATTGATTGATTGATTGATTGATTGATTGATTGATTGATCATGCCTGTGGGTCACTGGGCGCGCTGTGGCTGATTATTTGTGTTTGGGTGCATGAGAGAAGAGAGAAAAATTGAAAATAAAGTTCCCCATGCTGTCATATAACGTAAGTTATACACTTAACCAAACTGTATTAAGAGAAACTTGCCAAGATAACAGACGTGGCGCAAGTAGGTGTTTTGAGTTGTTAGTTCTTTCACCAGTAGATGGCGATATTTCTAAAAGATTAGGTACTTATTTGTTTATCTTACTCGCTGAGCTGGGAAAAAAGGGAATGATTTCTATTTCAATTCTGAAAAACATTCTGTTTGAAACCCTAATGTCTATGGCTCTATAAAGACGAGTCTCAAAAACTCATGAAAACAAGTCTTGCTTTAATTACTAGAGTACAAGCATAAGACGTTAGTGCATTGCTGTATCTCAATTGTAAATTGTCCTTGAGCTATGGAAAGCCGCTATATAAATTTAACTTATTATTATCTCCACCTCTTGTGATACTTATAACCCGGCTAAATGCTATGCTTAGATTAAGACTTTTTTCATAGGATATAGAGTTATATACAAGTCTGGAGATGTTGTCAGTTATTGTACCACAGCTGATGGTGCCAGTTTATTCTTATTGACTTTCAGTCATCATGTTATTTCTCACATTGGATAGCCTATATTGTATAACACTGATGTTCAGTGTTCACTGAGGTTACTGGCTATCTATATATTGTACTGAATTGTAGATAATAGCTACCAGACTGCAGATTATGTATTATTATAATAGCTTTAAACCTGCTGATTGTAAAACATTATCCTTATTTTAGTTTCTTATTAGGTGAGGGCACAGGGTATAGAGAGAAGCAGAGATGAGCAAGATCTCTGGGGCTTGCATTAAGCCCCGGTTCTGACTCTATATCTGACCCAGATCCCACAGAGAGCCAGTGGGGAATCACAATAACTCAACACGGCCTCGTTTCCACAGCAGAAGGCAGTGGCGTATGTCCTGTAAATGTTTAATCGTCAGCACTCCCAAATGGGGCGTGAAGATTCTGGAAGAGATCAGGATTGATTTAGACAACACAAAGACTACATTCTGCTAACATTAACTCTGCAACAGAAGCAGGGGCGATGATTAAATATACTGTTCAATTGTTTCTCAATGTGTGTCAGAGTAGCTAAAGAAGCAAGTTATGCTGGTTTAGCATCACCAACAGAATTGCAAACCATTTCCATCAATTTGGTACTTTAAAACTATTTTAACAGAAAAAATGATAACCAAATTGATTAAAATAATAATAAATGCATATTTTACACATTTTACTTTCAGTAGTTCAAATAAGATGATACTAGGAAACATGTACTTTCTTGGTTGTTCTGATTAAAATGTTTTTAATACTTACCTTGCACAGATGTGGTGAAGGTTCAGCTGACCGAGACTAATCAGAGACTAAATATAGGACATCAGCGCTTCTGCTGTTCTGTGCACACAGATTGTTTTTGCACAGATTGTCTGTAAGATGACATTTACCTTGCAGCAGCTTAACAGAAAAGAGAAAGTGTGATGCAAAGTGATTATAGAACACATCTTTATGTTTAATCTTTACGTATTTTAAATGTGTCATTTTATGCTGATATTGGGGATGTCACTTTAAGAGCAAGCCAGCCACTCATTATGGTAAGGTTCAATCTATAGCAGCAGAATTATCCTTGGGACAAGCTGGTAATGGGCTAAAATGGGCCTTCATCGACCTCTGTTTCAGTAGCCCAGTGATGATGCTCAAAAAGAATCGATTTCCATCAATCCTGATGGGTAATATCACATTTAATTATGCAAATTTAACTCAATGAAGAGAAGAGGACTCACAGTAAACCTCATGTGAGAGTTATGGTCTTGTATTATGCTTTTAAAATATGCTTTCTCAACACACGTTTCCATTCCATGTCATGCATTTCATAAGTGAAAGGTGTCAAATCCACAGTGTTTTCGAAACATAATACATCATAAATCAGCCTTTAAAGTAATAATTCTGGAAAAAATACAAGTCCATAATCCATAATAACGTTCCTTCCAGTCCTCTTACATTCACCGACATATTTGTTTAGAACAGTTTTGTACCATTTAGCTTCTTAACTGTGCTTGATCTGTGCATATTTCTCTCCATATTCAGACTAGACAACTGGAGAAAGGAATATTATGAATAGATGACTCACATTTTTGCCTTAAGAAACAGTTTGAGGTTTAAAACTGATTTATTTATTTTACACATGCAGCTTTTCGCTTCGCTGGAGTCATTTGGATTACTTGTCCATTATTGTGATGTTTGGACTCTCATTCTGGCGTCACTCATTCACCGCAGAGGATCTGTTGGTGAGCAAGTGATGTAATGCTAAATTTCTCCAAATCTGTTCTGGTGAAGAAAAAAATCATCTGCATCTTGGATGGCCTGAGGTGAGTTATTTTTTCCACTTTTGGTTAACTTTTTAAAAGATTTAAAACAAGTAAATTATATGTAATAAATCTGGAGTCCAATCTGCAATGTTTGCTCATACAAGACAAAAAATGAAGATCTCATCACTGAATTTTATGTAATGCTAATTTAATCTTCACATAAATCAAATTACTTTTGCTTTTTTGTCTCTGAGTCAACTGACATAAAGTCCACTTCTCCCTCTACAAGCTCTCTAAAATAAATATCAGTAAATAAATATCAAAGCCCAGCAACAATTGCGCAATTTGCTTTATTTTTAGCTCTTCCATTGCAGTGTCTGTCAGGCTTCCAAAACGGATACACAGTCCTGGGCTAATGGTTTGATGCTGTCAAGCTTATCTGCACCTGTTTGTAAGAATCTTTAGACCAACACTATCATCTGAAAGCCTTGAAAATAACAATTAGCTGACTGTATTCTCTCTAACACAACCAGGTGTTTTTGGGAAAATTTCTAGAAACGTTGAAAAGTAATTTTAAATTCATTTTTTGAACTGACTACATAGAGGCCACTTTTGAGGTGAAGTGAGTAATTTCTATACCACCATAACAGAATTTCATTCCTCCCATCTTTCATCATTTACATTGACTCAACAGAGGTTGTTACGTCCGCTTAGTCACTCTTTTGACTATTAACTTAAACCAGTCTGGTCTAGTTTGCAGCTTATTCTAGCTAGGAACCACCCATTTTGTATGGGAAATACAAGGTTTGTAATCTATTTAGCTGTAAAAATGATAGAGCTGCTTAAATAGACCGGAGTCCCGTTTGTTTCTGTAACAGTGGCAAAGAAATTACACACTTTACCTTTAAATAATTCTTATCTGGACTCCAGGTTGTTGTCTACAGACTTCCCCGAATATTTCTTTTAGCCGAGGCAGACTGCCATGATGAATCCATGCCAACAGACAAGGAAACACAAGCAAACACTTGTGAAAAGAACCTGAGCCATGAGGAACCCATTTTGCACCAAATCAGTTTGAACACTTATAATGATGTTGATGCATACATCAAGGTCACAGATACAAATACTCAAAAAGAAGGGCTCCTGATTTGCTGAATAAAAAAAGCAAAGCTTGACCTTCATAACTTTCTCTAGGTCATCATAGCACAGGGTTTCTTTTTTTGGACACTTCATTAAAATTCTTTAATTATGTCTTGTCTCCAGGGCACAGTCACAATCACAACTGCTGCTAATAAAAAATTCAAGTGAGATGGAGTAACCAACCTCTTGTTCCAGATACTGAGCACTGTCTCTAAACAGGCTGTTACGTCACCGTTTGGTTGAACAAAATGTCTGTAGAAACAGAAGCTTTGAAATGACCCACTTAGGACTCAGAAGTCTCCAGAATATTTGAACTTCTGTTTACAGGGTTCCCATTCTATTTAAAGAAATAGTTCACCCAAGAATTTACTCACCCTCAAGTTGTTCCAAACCTGTATGAGTTTCTTTTTTATGCTGACAAAAAGTAGATATTTTAAAGTATGTTGGAAAAATACGTGAAGGTAGCCATAGTATTTTTTTCCATACTATAGAAATCAATGGCTACCATCAACTGTTTGGTTACCAACTTTTTTTTTAAAAAGTATCATCTTTTGTGTTCAACAGCTGAAAGAAATTCATACAGATTTTAAACAACTTGAGGATGAGTAAATGACAACAGATTTTTCATTGTTGGATTAACTATCCCTTTAATTCTTTTTTTTTTTTTTTAATTTGATTCAAGAGAAACTGCTGGGATGGATTTTCATTTGTATGTCCAGTACCGGTCTTTAAAATTAGGATGTAAACAATAACAAAAATAAAAGTATTCACTATGTAAATATCCAAAACATTTTAGAATCATATTAAATTCTGTGATATTTCAATTTTTTAAAAACAATTTTAAACTCCCCTAATATTTCTAGGTTTTCCATAACCATGGCAAGTCCATATACACAGAAATTTGGTCATACACTCACAAAGTAGTAGACATAAATTTTATTTACTCGTTCTGTACATAATGGGTAACCAGCACGGGTGTTAACCATGGGAAATATTATTAACATGTAAATGATGTAAGAAAATAAAAGGCACAAATTTTCATTTTCAACGAATGAGACCACATGGATATTTTGTAATGTGAAACAATAAACAGTAATACTGTTAAAGCCTTAGAAAAGAAAAATGTATGCATTTGAAACCTTAAATTATTTGAGCACTTCTAAAAGATATGGGTTGGTCTATTGCTTAATATGAATGTTTAGCCTTAAATTGATGCTAGGGATGTAAACCAGACAAAGGTGAATTAATTTCAATAAGGAAAAATAAAGAAAATCAACAGACAGAAATAAAAGACATGACATGAAGCAGCATTTAACCTAAGAGAGAACACCCTCTTGGCCAGAAGGTCATGCACAGAGGCCACCAGCAGGCTTGTTAAATCCCTTTTTAGAAAACGCCAGTTTATTTCAACACAGTAACACCTGGCTAATAAAAGAAACCGATTACAGATGGACAAAACCTAAAAGTTGTGTTTATGTCAGGTTACTGAATCAAAATTGGGCAGAAACCATCAAAGTTATAGCAGAGACCTTGTGATGTGCAGTAACAGTCATGAAATGGAGCAAGATCCAGACGTTACTGCCACCTTTAATGAGTGGGAGAATCAGACACTGAATTCAGTCCTCAAGAGATGAGCTCATGATTGCACAGGTGACATTTCCAGCTTGTCCAAAGGAATAGATGAGGTGCATTTTTACTCTCTCCAGACTCGCATCTCAGGCATCACAACCGGATGCAAAAAGCTCCACAGGCAAGCCCTTCACCATTCAAAAGATCCCCCGAGAGTCTAGCCACAACCATCTAGCTACACTACTACTGCAATTTACAGATCAGTTATTATGGCACAAATAAAAAGGCTACAGTAGACTAGTCTCACATACTAGCTGAGAGGGGGGGAGAAAAAAAAAAAAAAAGACTGCTGAGTCTGTTTCTAAGGTCAATCAGGAGTGGTGCAGTTGTTGCTACTCTAAGAACATGCCACTGGAATACACTACCTTTATCTTCAAGTCATGGCTGTTACCAAAGGTCAGATTAGTATCACTGGGATTCTGTTTAAATGTAGCAAAAGACAAAATAAAAGATCAAATTTGGGTAAACAGTTGGCAATCAAACCAGAGGGTATAATGATCCTCGTTTCCCTTTCTTAACACAACATGTTTTAGCTCGCAAAAGTCATTGCTAAAGAGAGAAAATTGCAGGAGAGTGGCAAGAAGGCTCAGGTCACGTTGGAGGCCTCATTTCACCTTGTCACAGG
The DNA here is from genome assembly GCA_021397915.2 of Tor tambroides. Taxonomy (NCBI): domain Eukaryota; kingdom Metazoa; phylum Chordata; class Actinopteri; order Cypriniformes; family Cyprinidae; genus Tor; species Tor tambroides. Next base: position 28,312 of record JAFVLL020044089.1, on the reverse strand, counting down.
TACAGATTGCCGATGTGTGGAAATAACAGAACATTAAGGGCAGACACAAAAAAAAATACTGATTCACCTGTAACCAGGTGAGGGGGATTAAGAACCGTTTGATTTCGGAGCTGTAAACAGTCATAAGCCACGCAAATGGTTTGCTTGAGAAATGCGCCACGGCTAAGCCCCAAGGCAGGCAAGCGTAATACCGGTGGTGACTTGATGGGGCGGCCGGCAAGCTGACGGGGTGCTGACAGCGCATGGCCCAGATCATTCGCTCTCATCTGGGTTTTGGGGGTCCAATATTTTCACATGGGTGAAAGGGAATAAACCTCTCCGGCCATTTACCTCCCCTTCCCACTGACCGCTGATGTTCATCCTAGTCACTTTCACAATGTCGCCCACCTATAAGAAAAAAAAAAAAAAAAAAGATGAATTGAAAAACATATAACGTACAGGTCTTTTAAAGCATTTAGGATAGAGAAAAATTGAGAATATGGTATTCGTTATTTAGTATGACAGAAAAATACTATTGGCTTCTTAAAAACCACTGTGAAAGCTTTCATCAAACCCTAATCTATAAAATTCAGGGAAAGCCTGGGGAAAAGATTATGTCCTGCCCACTAGAAATCAGATCCAAGGAACAAAATATTTTTCAAAGATATGGAAATCCTCTGAGTGCATAAAGCTGTACACATCTACTGGTTTACACCCATTAATACACTGATGAAAACACCACTCTTATCTAAAATCATTATTGAAGCATTATAAAACCATTATAAAATGATCCTTTTGACACCAATTGTACAGTACTCTGCATATTAACCAACATACTTCGTTTTCTCAAAATGCTTGAAATAACTGTTCTAAATCAGACCATTCTGCTTTAGGCCATAACAAACTGTGTCATAATCCACAAGCTGTACTTGTATGTAAAATACAGCAGATAGACAGAAAAATGATATACAAAAAGACAAAAACATTAAAAAAAATGAAATAAAATGGAGCCAAATGACAAAGTAAATCTGCATCCATGAGTTTCCCCACCTTTTTCCTGCACCTACCTGAATCAATCGACACATTCTCAGGCTGACTAAGACATAGTTTATGTAATGTTTTCTAGAAATGGACAAGGCCTTGCTTGTAGAAACGGATAGAGGAGTGCTGGAACTTGCCAGGTGGATGACTAAGTATGGAATTTCATTCTAGACACCGAACAAACCAACAACAAATTCTACACTGGACTGGACACAAAATAGAGCCTTCCCACTTCTTAGAGCAGCGGTTCCCAACTCCAGTCCTCGCGCCCCCCCGCTCTGCATATTTTGCATGTCTCTCTTAGTTAACACACCTAATTCAGGTAACCAGCTCGTTAGGAGAGAGCTACGTGCGTGAACTGTGTTCCGATTGATATGATCCCTACACAGTGTTCATTGCTCCCTGCTCCCTGAGCAGGGGAAATCCGTTGAAGTTTACTTCACTTCGGAACATTCATTCACGGATTTGCGCTGCGCAGCATCTTCACACACAGACGAAACTTACTAGAGAAGTGTGAAGTGACATATACCTCTGTAAATAAATACTATTTAAATTAACATCTCGCACACTTTAATGCCCTTAGTATGTAACATACACTCGCTTTGAACTGGAATCATGGCGGAATATCCGGTGATGTCCACTTCGCAGGGCACATACGGTCGAATAGAACAAGCGTCGTATGTGATAAGAGATACATACGAAATATGCAGAGCAGAGGGGGGCACGAGGACTGGAATTGGGAACCGCTGTCTTAGAGAGACGTGCGGCCAATGCAAATTGCAAACTATGAATAGTAGAAGTAAATGAAAATGGTCTAACATATTAAAAACCTAGTCAGTGAGCACAGAAACAAACACCTAGGACATCAAGCTTTATTTTCTTCTAAAGCATTTTTCCACAAACAAGTTGATAGGTCTGTCTTAAGGAAAGTCCCTCAAAAACATAGAACTGAGCTGACAAGTGTGTCATCAAGAGAAAATATTGCTCATTTCACATTTCCATGCTATCAGCACCATCTGACCAAAAGTAATGAAGGGTAAAATCCCTTTAAATGTACGATCACTGCACCAGTTAAATCTTATAAACCATAGAAAAATAGCTTCATTAGGTGTCTATGGCAGCCAGTACTGCATCTTGTATTGCTATAAATCAACCAATAGATTAGCCAGCAAAAGTCTATGCTTACTGAATAACATTTGGTAATTAGTAAACAAAGAAATAGATGACGGTATGGGTTTCATCAATAAAACAATGGAAACTTGCTGATTCACCTCAGCTGGTGCCAAATGCAAATTTTGGTTTATGGAAATCTATAATTTAGCTACCAACCTCCAGTGCTAAGGCAGTTTTGTCATATGCGCATGGCACTCGTTTCTGGATCGCCTTCGCCATTACTGGCCCGTTCTGCATGGAAGGCAGTGGGTTGATGACAGCGCCGGATGTGATGGGAGGAATGGGCGATGGTGTCTGAGGCTGAGCATAAGCGTGTGCTGGCTCAGGGATGCCGTAGCTATTGGAATTGCGTGAACCGTGGCCGGGCTGAGGCGAAGGCCTCACCAACTTTTCTACGTAGGGAACGGGAATCATGCCTACTCGGCCTTCTTTGTTCTTGGCACTCCACCACTGCTCCTCAGGCTTGTCTAGAATAATTAGGATTTCTCCCTTCTTGAAAGGAAGGTCTTCAGCATCGCTACCAGTGAAGTCATAAAGAGTCCGCACATACTCCTGGTTCTCATCGCCGAGTCCCCCGGACGGTTGAATAGGACCACTGGGCAGAGGGGTACTGGGGTACCTGTAGTACAATCATGAAAGAATTTTTAGGATTGAATGAACAACAACAAAAGCAGGATTTTTAACAGCACATCAAAGGGGAAATGCTTAAATCCACTTCTTGCTAGGCGGTTAATCTTTTGTAATATCCAATCCACTACTGAATGTGCACTTTCACATGTACAGTTAACTTCCTGGTATCTTAAATAGGAATGACTGAATTTCTTTTTATTGCATAGCTCAATGAGAACATTTTAAAACATACAGGAAGGAAATTCGGGGGAATTACAGATATGTTCAACTAACCATCTTGACAATAATAATCTGAGGATAAGAATGAATGTGAAGAAGAACCAGCAAAGCTATGGCAAGCTGTTTTAACGGTTATTCATTAAAACCAGTAACATTTTATGTTACTAGTATTTTACAATCACTCATATGTAAGCCAACAGCGATCATTACCTTTCCAAATTTACTATCAGCATAGTAGCTGGCAAATATTTCCGATGATGGCAATTTTGGATGGCCATGCAAAACTGCTAAATATTATCTTTATACTGTAATCAATAAGATCACAAGATGTAATAGTTTTGTCTGTTTAACTGAATACATGGCTTTAACTAGCCATGTGACTTGTATCAACAAACATATATATTATTTTTTAATTGCAAAATTGAAACATGCAGTTTCTGTGAAGATAATCAAATAGTTTTGTTTGCTACAAATTGCTGCTTTCAGTTTCACTAGTAGCCTACTTATTCGTAAGATGCCAATACATACAAGATACTAGTATCTTCCCAATTGTTCCTAGCAATAGTTCTTATCTCACTAGTTTCAACTGCTTTTCGGATGGTTTAATAAAAAAAAACTTGTTAGTAGTTGTAATGTGAATAGTGAATACACTAGTACTAAGTACTAATAACTAAAACACAAATACCAGCACCTAATAACTCCTTGTCACTGCATTCTTTGTCAATAGTTGCAATAGAATCAGTTTTATGAATCAGTACAAGTAGACTATCTAATAATAAACAGGCCTAGTCTTTAGTGAAATTGAGAGGCACTAATCTATTAGATGTAAAAAAAAATAAAAAAAAATAATAATAATAATAAAAAAATAAAAACAACGAGAATTAGTAAAATAAAATAGATCCTGGTTAGTTTTAATGAATGTACGCCTTGCCATAGCAAATAAGGGGAGGGAAATGTATATTAGTGAGAAGAGGGGTGTATGATGTGACGATATCAAAACGAAATGAAGCTCTTACCTTGGTGCTGGCTCTATCAGGGTGGTCGTATCCAGATAATGTATTTTATAGAACTCCAAAAGGCCAGGTAGATTATCAAACTCTTGGTCGCCTATCTTGAATCTCTTGTTTGGCAAAGAGTTGATGATATAGTGCGAAACTTTGGAGTTTTCGGACACTGACAGTACATAATCACCAGGACAGGTGGACGAATCTCGCACCAAAAACATCCCGTGTCTCTGTCCCTGTAGCCTATTCTGCGCCTCCTGTCTCGAAACCGGCCCGAAATACCAGCTGGCTCGGTCTGAGGAGTCGAACCGTGCAGACGACATGTTTGCTCAAAATACAACTGTAGCTGATGAATTCGAAAAAGGAAAACAGGAATAAGCAATAAATTAAAACAACAAACGCAAACGACCAAACACTTTTTGATCAGACAGTCCTACTGAACCGCAACCTGACGTTTGACCAGACAGGCTGCGACTGGGGTCAACCAACTTTGATGCATAGCTAAATTTCCACCAACACAAGAATCACAACGGTCTTAGAACAGGTTTAAACAACCCCAAAAGTTCGCAACGAACCCAAAAACGCGTATTTAGAATTAAAGTTCCCCTTTCCGCTCTCTCTTCCGTGAAAGTAGCTGCAGCTTATGAGACAATATAACGCGTTAGCCAGCTAGCCGTCTTCAGTCACCGTCCGCTCAAGATGAGGCAAACAACGCCATATGTTAATAAATCACTCTGCATGACGATTCAAGGCGACATATGTCGGTCGCGTCCAACAACGAGTCCTTCTTCGTGTATTACACCAAAGTACGGAAGAGTTTTGTCTCTTATTTAGACTCCCAACAGACTTCGAAGGCTGTAACAAAAATGGCGGCCTGCAACACGTCTTCACACACAACGAATTCTGAATAATCTCGCAACAGAAACTTTCCCTCCTTGCGCGGCTCTCCTCTATGTGAGGCACGACGCTGCCACGCCACAAGACGACCGACAGGATTTTTTTTTTTTTTTTTTAATTTCTGTTTGTTGTGTTTCTGTTCCTTCCCTGGACTGGTGTAAAAGCTGCTTCAGCTCCCCACACCGTCCGAGAAATGGCGTCTGGAGGGCGGATCTGCGCGCGCTCCCGGTCTGTCTGATCACTCGTCACGAACGCCTCGGGCAGCTGTTACTTAAAAGGAAGAATAAAATGAGTGGCATGCAGAGGCGCGGTATTTCAAATGCTCTGAACCGCGGATAATGAAGAATATAAGGCACTGACTAGAAGATTGTGTAGCGTAGTGTGAATAATAATATGAAAGTTGTAATGTAGACTAGTATAGATGTGGTCGAATTTTGGATGGCCCACATCTCATGTGGAGACCTGTTGTTGACATGGCAATTGAGTTGTGAAAATACTTTTCCACTAGGCCTACTTAAATAAAAGTATGGATATTGTGTGGAGATTTTCAGTAGCGTGTAGCCAAAAACATTTTTAAGTTCAACTGTACTTAAGTAGGCTATTTAAAAGTAAAAAGGTCTAAATCCAATTGTAATGAGTAAAAAATAAGACTTTTTTTGTTTTGAAAGGATAGCTATATTGTTTTGTTTGAACAACAACTAAAAAGGTGCTTTTACTTTTGTCGAAAGGGTGTTCCCAGACCCAGAAACATAGTAAGGACATCGTTAAAACAGTCAATTTGACATCAGTGGCTCAACTTCAATTTTGGGAGAAGAATTACATTACATTTACATTTAGTCATTTAACAGACACTTTTATCCAAAGCGACTTACAAATGAGGACAGTAGAAGCAATCAAAACCAACAAAAGAGCAACAACATGCAAGCGGTATGACAAGTCTCGGTTAGCCTAACGCAGTACACGTAGCAAGGTTTTTTTTAAAGAAACAAGTAGGTAGAATAGAAAAAAGAAAGCTAGTGTTAGTTTTTAAAGAAAAACTAGCAGTTAGAGAATAAATATGCAATTGATAGAGGGTCAAGAGTGTGTTTTTATTTTTTTAAATAAAAAGAAGACAGATAGATAAAATAGAATTAGAATAGAGAGTGCTAGAGTTAGAGGGTCAAATAAAGATGGAAGAGATGTGT